>JACGDI010005411.1:98650-164993 GCA_014898725.1 Jacaranda copaia | reverse complement strand
GTAAATTTTGTCTTGCTAGTCATCTAAAGTAGTAATTGATATATTTATTAAATAAATCAGGTGATTCAACAATTAACTTAATTGACTTAGAGATAGATGATTGACTTTTAAGGTCGATCTTAAAGGTAAGTGCCTCAACTTATAAATATTATATGATATTATTTTCAAGCCCAGAAGGACATATGCTATAATGTAATTTATGTGTTGTAACATTTTCATTTTACACTACACTAGATATGTCACTATGCACATAAGTTTCTTTTATTTTGTTTCATGATGCAAGAAAAATATGTTTTCAACCTTCATTATCATTTAGTAATATTTTTAGACTAACAGTTAAGTATGATGTTCAACATTGATGACTGAATTTACTACTATTGATATTGTACATTGGATCGAATTTAGTCTAAGTGTGCAAGAGACTTCACTAGGTGGCAATGATCTTGCCAGTTGAAACTCAAGCCTTATGGCTTAATCTCCCCAATGAGCAACAGAAGCCATTTGTGACTAAAGTGGGTTGTAAGATTTCCCGAAAACCTAAACTCAAGCACTAGTTGGTGAGGTTGTGCCTTACTAAAGTGATAAGGAACTATATCAATGGGAGTTATGAAGTTGACTGACTATAGCAAACACTGGCTTGATCATCACATTTAAATGTAGGCCTAATAATAATGTTTACTATTATATTCTTGTCTTATTATTATTTAACGCATGATTGATTTTCATTGTATTCCTTTGGCGTTTATATCTGAGCACCATTTTAGGTTATGTTATTTTTGTAAACTTACATTGCACACACTTGGCATTCACTGAATCCTTTATTCACACTTTATATTTTCAAATTTCCTTCTAACAGACTTAAACTCTAGCTCTTTTGAGGATGTGGACCCTACTTTTGACGAGAACTAGAATTGAAAGGTTTTATTGTGACGAGGGCTTTGTAGTAGCTTTAGTTTTGTTCTCGTGTTAGCAAATGAGTTTTGCTCCTTTAATAATCTTCTAGCTGAGGACAAAGTATTAGGCATTTAGAGTTTCTCTGTTGCAAGATTTACTTGGATTGTTATAAATATTTGAAATTCTTTTTTTAATATCATGATTTTAGGATAAGTGATATCTTTCATTCGGAATTGAATTTCAATACATGAAATTGGGATATATGGTCTGGTTTCGGGCTTGACACCAATTTTAGGCCTGCATCATCCATAAACCCTTTAATCTATACTGAGTATTGTATAAACAACATTTGGAAAAAGGGCACTTGATCTACCCAAGGTTTTTTAACTTTTATAGTTGCTATACTACTAGGATTGATCTTCATAATTATACCACAATAGTCTTTAACCTTTTATAAATCTTTCTTGTGATTACCCTCAAATACCTCAAGAGCTCTTAAATTAGCTCTATGAATTCATGAAATAAAAACTATTTGCTCCCTTCGCACTGTTCTTTTCATTACCTTTGATTTCCATTGAAGATCATCTATGAGCTTATTACGATACTTGTTTGCTAACTATGTACTTATAACACGTTTTAGCATGAATAGAGTGCTATCTCGAACTCTTATGTAGAAATGTTTTAGTTCCTTGCATTTTAGATGCATGAACTCTAAATAGACAATCATCACCATAGAAAATTGTAATTCTATCACTTTCATTTTTTATGAATTTGAAATCATAGCATTTTAGTTTGAGTGTTCTTTAAAGTAGCTCTAAAAATTGTAGTCCTAAAAATTCATCTTAACCTTACTTAGGGTCTTATATATCCTTAACTACATCTAATAAAGGGTTCACAATGTGTGTTTCTTCATCAGAGCTCAATGGAGTGTCATTAACATGATTTGCAGGAACAATCATAGGGACCAAAACGAAGGGTGAGGTTTCAGTTCCATTGCAATGTCACCGAACAATCGCAAGGGTTCCACAAATTTTTGTCATTAAATTATTCAAAAAATTCAAATAAATTATAAAAAGACATGAAAACATTTAATACTCTATTTCTTACTTATACAAAGTAATTAGCATAATTTTGGATATCACAAATTAATGTTATAGAGTATATTAGCTTAGCGAAACTCACGACTATTAGAAAAGTTATTGTACAACATAATAAAGATAAAAATAATTATAACAAAATTAATTTATTACTAGTACCATGTGGAGTGACGAGGGGGTACAAAATTATTATTATCTATCTCAAATGGATTATGAAATTAGCTAGACGAATAACCTTCCATGTGAGGATAAAATGAAGAATAGGTACCAGAAAGTTCAGGTTAAGGATTTGCAGATTGGTTAGATGAATCATAACCAAAATAATGTGATGAGAAAGAATTATAAGATGGTTGTGCATATGGCAACGGCTCATCACCATGATAATAGTATCCAAATCCCCAATAACCAATGCTGGTATTCTCCTATTTTTTTGCAAGAAAACTTCAACTGTGTTTGCTATTCCCGTTCCGTTTTGGCATTCCACCCCAATTTATCGATCTAGAACGGTCGATCCGGCGATAAATCAATCGCTTCCCGCGTCCCAACAAGAAATCTGTTCCATGCTGGTGCGATGGAATGCTGAAGACCAATCTGATTTCAATTCGATCGTTTCGATCGATAAATCACCATTCTGGCAAACCATGGTCATTAATGTTAGTATGTTCAACTGCATGCATATTGCCGGTGGCTAATATATACATTTCTTCATCTTCATCCCCAATAAGTTGATCATCTAGGCAAGTATCAATATCCTCAAACTTATGTTCACCTTCAGCAATATCATACCCATGCTCAACATTCAACCCCTCACCCTCAAATGAGTCAAACTTAGAATCGAACATCTTGCTACTGTCTCCTAGTACATATTCACTATTTTTTGTAGTCCTCAACATGAATTGGGAACTTATCTATGCCTTTATTCAAATGAACCTAAACATCATACAAATTCTCAATATTTTCAATATTAATCATGTGCTAGCATCAATACTAATGCCACCATCATTTTCCAAGTCATTAGTTGACCCTAGTATTGCACCATTATTGTCATTTTCAAAGAAAACAATTTAACATCATGAGCATCATATCCTTAAACATAGCCGCCATATTTGTAAAAGGATAAAATCATTCTCCACCCAGTCTCAAATTCAATATTTGGAACTAAGTAATATACATTCACATTTTCTGGCAAGCTCAATTATTCGACCCATTGTCTAAGTTCAATAACACTAATGTTATTATAAATGTATTTATAGTTGGCAATAAAAAATAATTTCTTATTTTCTAAAAGTATAACGTGCTGCATATGGTGATTTATCTTTGATTGTGAAAATAGTAGTCTAAATAGAGCATTTTGGTTTCAACCAATAAAATTGGAGAACTAAAGTTAGATCATGTGAATTTCTTTACTTTAAATTACTGCCTAAAATAAATAATTTATTAATACTAATTCTAAATCACGAGAATATTGAGACCACATGAGTGTAATAGAATCATTTTAATGTGTTAAGATGTGAGGTCCTGGGCTCTTTGTACATTGGTAGCCCTAGAATGAGACAAGAAAGGTTCTTCAACATGGAATTTCTAAATCATTTCAAAAACCTCTAAATTGATTTGGGATGTTCAAATTTCTAAATACTAGGTGAAAGTATTCTAAGTAAAGCATCACTTAAGTTATATGAAAATACAGTTTTCATTTGAAATATTTGACAAAAAGAAATTGATAATAAGATGTGAAAAAAACAACCATGACAAGAGTTTAATTTTGCTTTTAAAGATATCTCATATAAGAGACAATTGCAAAAATTATTGGAAATTGATCTTCTTTGATCAACTATTTAAGTGGGCTCAAATTATTAATTTCTAAGAAATTGATGATCCTCATAAGCTACACTATTGGTAGACGACAATAATGCATCTAATTGGCCAAAAGCTAATTTTAAGTGAATGAGAAATTAATGATCAAAATGAGCTAATTGATGATTGACTAAGAAGACTAGTATAGGAGCCAAAGGAATGCGATGAGTGAAACTCCATCCCACATTGAAAGATTAATGAAGGGTGGATTAAAATATATATCTCAAGTGTGGAGGTAATGGATGGGCCCCTTGGGGGTACCACAAGTGTTTGGAGAGGTGAGAAATTACATAGTAATAGGTTCAATACAACTCGTGTGCCATCACCGCCCGCTGGGCGTAAGCTTGTTGGATCATGGGCTTGAGCATGAGCTTAGGCTTATATTAAAATAAATTGGGATTTCTATTGAATATTAACTTTTTGGACTAAATTCAATCTAATCAAACTTCTACCAGAAAAATAAAGTTTTTACCACGTTGAAAATCTAGAGAAACAAATTCAATTATAGACTGCAACCTTTAAACTGGCTGCATTGGAAAATTGTAGCAACATTAGAAAATGGCAATTAGATTTGACCACCTTTCAGCTGCACCCATGACTTTATAAATATACCAATCCCAAATATGCACATATAGACAATCGTAATATTTCCATACAAAAAATTCTACATAATCCAAAGTCCAAAAAGAGAGTTTAGTATGCTCAAGGTCAAGAGATTAGATAATTTGTAATGCTGCTACCATCTAAATTAGTCATTATATCTTAGGAGACGATTGCTAGTTTGCCATTGCACTAATGTAGGACTAATTCATCTTAAAGATAGAGAGCTTCACTCTTATCTCGACTAGTGATTATAGAATTCAATATACCGAATTAACAATTTTAAGACAAATTAATAGTTTCTATGATCATGGCATCAAATTAGGTTACCATTCCTCCAATAACAACAACTGCTCCAGTCACTACACTAGTTTCTGCACCTATTCTTACTCATGAAGAAAGACAAGCAAAATTCACTGGACTCGATTTTAAGAGACAAGAGTAGAAAATGCTATTCGACCTAACAACTTTAAGTTTTGTCAGATTTTTGAAAGAGGATGCATTTGTCATACCTGAAGATGACATTGGTGTTCCAAAAATGAGCAACTTTCGATGCCTGGAATCAAAATGACTATTTTTGTTGGAATTATATTTTGAATAGATTAGAAATATTTATAGCCCTATTAAGAAAGCTAAAGAGCTGTAGGAGTCACTTAATAAGAAATACTAAGCAAAAGATGCCAATTTGAAAAAGCTTGTGGTGGCCAAATTTCTAGACTATAAGATGATGGATTCCAAGTTTGTCATGAGCCAAGTCCAAGAACTGCAAATTATTCTAGACAAAATTCATGCAAAAAATATGATTTTGAGTGAATCCTTCCAAGTAGCTGCAATAATTGAAAAGTTACTACCATCTTAAAAGAACTTCAAGAACTATCTCAAACATAAAAGAAAGGAGATGACTCTTGAAAATTTGATTGTTCGATTAAGAATTGAGAAGGACAATTGGATGTCTAATGTCAAAACATGCAAAATTAGAGGCTAGAGTTAATTTGGTTGAACCAAGCGCAATTGCAAGTAAAATACAAAATAATAAAGAACTAGCTCAAACAACAAAGGCAAGAAACCTATGAGGTTTCAAAGAAATTGCTACAATTATGGAAAGCTAAACCACAAGGCCAAAGATTATTGTTTTCCTAAGAAGAACAAACCGAATCAAGCCTATATGACTAAGGAAAAGTTCATACCACTGGACTTGTCTGGACTGAACCTCTTGGCAATGGTTTTTCAAGCCAATATTGTTGATAATCTAAGAGAGTAGTGGATTGACACTAGTTCCACTTGGCACATTTATTCTAAAGATGTTTTCAACCTATACTCCTGTCACTAAAAAGAAATTGTATATGGAAAATTCTGCAACTTTTAATATTGTTGGAATGGGCAAAGTGGTTCTAAAGATGACTTCTGGCATGGAGCTAACACTGAATAAGGTTCTTCATGTGCTAGACATACACAAGAACTTAGTATCCAGATCTTTGCTTGTGAAAAATTGTTCTAAACTTGTATTTGAGTCTAATAAATTTGTGCCTTCTAAGAACGGTTTATTTCTAGGTAGAGGTTGTGTGCAAAATGGGCTATTCAAATTTAATGCAATGCCTATACTAAAAAAATGTTCAAGTGAATGAAAATAAAGCCTCTAGTTCTGCTTACTTGATTGAGTGTTGTAATTTATGGCATGTTAGATTAGTGAAGATATGAATAAGCCAAGGATCCAATTATAAAAAAAAAAAAAAGGCTGAATAAAAATTATCTACCATATTTCCAATGATCTAATCATGCATTTAATGAGAATTTAGATCTAGAAAAATACCTTAAATGCGAAAATCTAAAGATAGAAAGAGGATGACACCAATGAACTCTTCACTGATTTAATCCACGCATATTAGAATCTCACTAATAAATGAAAACCTTGCTCAACTCTTAATTAGTTGAGAATCTATATAGAACACCTCAACACACTAGGGAAGTTACTATAAAAATTTCAGCCCTATCCGATCTCCAAAAAGCCTTCAAATCCGCCTCCAAAATTGCTGGATTGTAATGGATCACTAAGAGCACATACCCCCCAAATGTAACAATCCACACACCTAAGGAGAGCACTAATCCACCTCTAATCTACTAGAAAATTAGAGATAGAAAGAGAAGGAGGGTTGGTTATGGAGAGAATTGGAGAGGAGTAAAATTTAGAGAGTGTGAAACTTCAACACATGAAGAATCACATTTTTAGGGGGGAAATGGGAATCTTGCTTAGCTAGCTTGCTATGGCCGGCCACCTCTCTATTTATAGAGAGGATGGTGTGATGCTAGTTGGCATCACACATCCCATGGCTAGTTTCCAACTTGGCAACCAACTTGCCAACCAACTATGCATGAGAATTTAAATTTCACTTGCATTTAAGTTTAATTTGTATCTACATTTCATCTCTTGAAATGTAATGCAAATTAACACTAAATTAATTTTCAAATAAACTCCTTCATTTGAATTTTCCTCTAGAATCAAATTCTTATTTTAATTAAATTAACTCTTTAATTTAATTAATTGGTTTGACTTAACTCCTTAAGTCACTTAAATTAACTCTTTAAGTTAACTTGACTAATTAATTATCACATGGAACCAATTAAATTAATCCCTTAATTTAATTAGTCTAATTTAACTTCATAAATTATTTGGACTAATTTAAAAATTAAATTAATCAAGTCAAAATGACCAAAAACTAAACAACTGTTTTCTCCTCCAAAAACGCTCAGGTGAACTTTCTAACTCTTTAGAAAATTCTTCTCATCAAGTAGAACTTCCTTTAAGCTTTTGTGTGTGACCTATTAGTTTCACCTATTCATTGGACATGGCTCACAATTAATTGTGATATTTTAAATATTGAAACTTTTCCATTAGTTTAAACTCCTATAAACTAATAATTCTTTCAATTAATCTCAATTAATTGAAGAGTATCCAATCTCTATAATCGATGTCTAGCAACGAGCCCATGGAAGCTAACTAACCGGATGAAATGAATACACTTTGATGAAATTCTAGCTCTACACTTACCATATAAATACGGTCCTTCCATGTCTTATTTCTCAAAAGAGGCTTAGAGCCAGATATTTGTTGGATCCTTAATAGCTTTTATGATTATGTTTCAAATCTCAATGTTCGATTTTATTTATGACATCATCTTTGGAAGACTCATTTTTCAAATTATCATACTACCTTGTGCAAGAATTTCTTGTAATCAATCATTATAGAATACATAGAAGATACACTTGCCCTTCATAACAACGGATAGATAGATCCAATCTTAGATCTCACAAACCTTTATGTTTAAGTAGCCCATACTCGATCTCAACCTAGATGACCTACTACAAGGTCAGCGAAGAGTCAAGATATGAGTACCTTAACACAAGGTTACCATAGATCCTCAAGTCTAAGGATTAATTATATGCACTAGCATAAGCTGGAGAATTTACCACTACTGACTCACCACTCTAGCTATCTAGTGGATTCTCCAAGTAGTTCTTTAGTGAACTTGTTCTCTAACAAGCACTCAGTGACATACACCCATATCTAACATGAATAGCTCATGAAACGAAGAAATACCTAACTCCTTAGATTTATACATGATTAATGCAAGTTTATCCAAATCTTAGATGCCCCATCTCTAAAAATTCTATGACTTGGAATATTTAAAATCATAGCAATGTAAGATTTATTTCACGATCACCGCCTAGTGTGTGACCAAACCTCATATTCTTGTAATTTAGGGGCTTCTACTAAATGCCAATGAAATAAAATAAGCATAAGTTGAAGATGGCCATTTTCTTTGAAAATCATTCAACCAAGATTATATCACAAGTAAAATAGTTTACATGCCAATCTAATTAGCTGTAGGCCGCTATTCCAACAATTAAGATATGTTAATTTCAACACTTTGCACAAATTAGTAAATTTGGAACTATCACCCCCATTTCAAACTAGCATAACTCATAAGTGTGAAATATGTGTTGATGCCAAAATGGCTAAAGCTACTTTTCACTTGATTGAAAGGAGCACGACACCTCTAGAATTAATTCATGGTGATATATGTGATTGGAAGTTTGTGCAAACTAGAGGTGGGAAAAAGTATTTCATTACTTTTATTGATGATTGCACACAATTTTGCTATGTATTTATGTTACAAAGCAAAGATGAAGCACTAAAAGCATTCAAGTGCTATAAAACTAAGGTTGAAATCAACTTAGCAGACAAATAAAAGCAATCCCAAGTAATAGAGATGGAGAATATGGGGCACCATTTGAAGAATTCTGCTCCAATTCTAGTATTATTCATCAAATGATAGCTCCTTACTCATCTCAATCAAATGGAGTTGTTGAATGCAAAAATCAAATTCTTAAGGAAATGATGAATGCTATGTTGATTAATTCTAGGTTACCTTAGGCCATGTGGGGGAAGCTATTCTTTCAACTAACCATATTTTGAACAAAATACCCCACAAAAAGAAAGCTGAAACCCTGAATGAATCATGGAAAGGTCACAAACCTTCTTACAAATATGTGAAAGTGTGGGGGTGCTTGGCCACGGTGTAAGTACCTAAGCTAAAACAGCTGAAAATAGGACCTAAGAAGATTGATTGCATTTTTATTTGATACTGACACAACAATAGTGCCCATCGATTCTTGGTGCATAAATCAACAGTTCCTAATATAAATGAACAAATGATCATTGAATTTAGGAGTGCTATATTTTTTAAAAATATCTTTCCTTGTAAAGATAAGGAAGCTTCAAGTTCTTGGAAAAGAACTTTGGAATCAACAAATGATTCTCAAACCAATGAAGAACCAAGATGAAGTAAAATGGTCCGAAAGGAAACGACGTTTAGCCTAGACATTCTAACTTATATATTAGAAAATGAACCATAGACAATTAGTGAAGCATTGTCCAGTCCAAAAGCACCTTTCCAGAAAGAAGCTATCAATAGTGAAATAGAGTTGATCATGCAGAATCACACGTGTGAGCTTGTTGATCTCCCAGCAAGCCTACTTATGAATCCAAGACAGATGTACATGGCCAAAATGGACAAAACCAAAAAGAAGTCAAAAGCATAAGGACAACTATTATGTGAATACTGTTGTCTTGGTTTACACCAATGACTAAATAGTTCAAAACATCGTGCTCATTGATTAGCCAAGTAAACCCCATATTACTCCACTAAGGTTCAAAGCCACAAGTTATCTATCCTGATGCGGTCATTGTTTGCTTGAACTCTTTTGGGTCTACATAAACATAGGCATCACCAATCGCATTAATTTTCATTCATGTGGGGGATTGTTGGAAATTGGTCTTCTTTGATCAACTATTTAAATGGGCTCAAATTATTAATTTCTAAGAAATTGACGATCATCGTAAACTATACTATAGGTAGATGATGATAATGTATTTAACTGGCCAAAACTAATTTCAAGTGAATAAGAAATTAATATTCAACGCGAGCTGCTTAATGGTTAACTAAGAAGACTAGTAAAGGAGCTAAAGGAATGGGAAGAGTGAAACTCGATCCCACATTGGAAGATGAATGAAAGGTGGACTAAAATATATATCTCAAGTGTAGAGGTAAGGGATGAGCCCCTTAGGGTACCACAAGTGTTTGGAAAGGAGAAGACATACGTGGGAGTAGGTTCAATCCAACTCACGCACGTGCCACCGCCGCTCGCCAGTCCAATCGGCTGGGTTGGGCCTAGTCGTAGGCTTGGGTTAAAATAAATTAGGCCTTCAGTCTAATATTAACTTTTTGGACCAAATGAATCATAAGCTTAGGTTAAAATAAATTGAGCCTTCAGTCCAATATTAACTTTTTGGACCAAATTCATTTGACCACCTTTCAGCTGCACCCATGGGTCTATAAATATATCAGTCCCAAATTTGCACATATAAGCAATCATCATATTTTAACATAGAAAATTCTGCATAATCTAGAGTCCAAAAGGAGAGTTTAGTACGCTAAAGGTTCAAGAGAGCATATGGTTTGTAGTGTTGCTACCACCTAAATTAGTTGTTGTATCTTAGAAGATGATAGCCAATTTGCTATCAGTACTAGTGCGGGATCAATTCGTCTTAAAGATAAAGAGTTCAATTCTTGCCTTAACTAGTTGATCACATAATTCCATACAATGAATTAAGAAAAATTATAAAGAATGAAAACTATTTAACAATTTAACAAATTCTAGAGTGTAATAATATTTATTAGCGGGATTAAATTATTAAATGAATAAGCAAATATTGTCATGGATGATAATTAGTGAAAAAGCTTAGTCCAATAATCAACATCAATTCATCTAACCTCTATATTTAGCTTAAATGGGATCTGTAATTGCGGGAGGGCCTAAATGAATTAAGTTTAGCAAAAAATTCACTCCCAAACTTAGAGATGAACGATCTTAATTATTTTGATGTTGTCCTGGGAATCAGTTTCGGTTGGAAATAAATCTATCAAGAACGATTTGATCAAATTGAATGCCAAGTCAAATTCAAATAGCTTGAATACTTTGTAAATATATTACACTACGAAATTAGAGCATCTACTATGATCAATTTATAATTGATGTTAAAAATTTGTAACTTTAGCTATAAAATTGTCTTAACTAAGTTCAAATTAAGTTGATACTCTTGTAGCTAACCATCACTACAATCTACCCATAGCTAATAATCATTATTTCTTATAATTATATTAATTTTTATACGAATAATTATGGTTATAAAATTAATTTTGCTGCAAATGCTTAATTTTTTTATAGGGTTATTCTTGTTCCTCAACGCTTTTGATTGAGCTCACGGAGAGCAGTCGATCTACAACTATATTCCAGGTAATTAATTTATATTTCAATCTTCTTTCAATTCTGACCCTACGTATTATGTTCGTGGACCATAGAAAAATCTGACGGATTTTACAGTTTGATTTAATATTCAGGTTGTCGAATAACATGCATTAACCAAAGCTATTCCACGTAGATATTAGCCCGTGCGTTTCAACGGTTGATAAGTTTAGAATTTTATTTTATTTAATTTTAATTATAGTTTAAATATTAATATTTTTTATAAATATTATAAATATAACATTTATAATAATAAAAAATATTATTAATATAATACACTTGATGATGTAAATGAGACATATATATTTTATATGAATGTGATTTATATATCAGATCAAATCCCGTTCATTAATCTATTTCTACACATAAATTGATGACTTAATGTTAAATCACTTTATAAATTCAATAAACTATTTAAAAAATATAGTAGAAGATAAAATAAAGAAAATCACTTTAACATTGATTTAATTTAAAAAAAATTAAAGAATTCAACATTGAAAAATAAATTTAGGTTAAAGAAAATAAAATATTTTAATTTACCATAAGATTGAGTTTTCAAATTTCTTTTTTATAAATTATCTTAGTTTAGTAGTATAAAAATTTTAAAAATTAGAATATGACATGAGCATTACACATACCTACATCTTCAAAAAGAGAAACGAAAAAACTTTTAACTTACTAAGAAAACGATCGTATAGAGTTGGAGAAAAAAGAAAACAAATATTTTTATATTTTTAAATAATAATTTGTATGTTCAGAATATTTTAGTCCATATATTTTTAAAGATTTTTTTAGGTTAGATTAAGGGATTTTTCCAACTATGATTTCTTTTACCGATTAACTTGACTCATAAATATAGAAATTTATAATATTTAAATTACAAAGTACATGCATATTTAAAAACAAAAAATTACAGTCTAACTCACTAAGCTTATAGTCCTATAAAGGCAGAGAAAAAAGAAAGAAAATAATTTTGTACCTAAATATTATTGAATTGCATATTTCGGTTATTTTTAGTATAAATTACTTTGTAGCTAGGGAAATTATGTGCTTAGATCAAGGAATTTAACACAATTGAATTATCAAAATATGGAATAAAAAATGTTTTAGAAAATGTTAAATTAAGATAAGTAATTATATAAATTATCAAATTATGAAATAAACATTCGAATCTTAGAATATTGTTACAGGGAGATATGATTTGATATGAGTGATATTTGTATCTTGAACTAATTTGATGTTCTTACAAAGAAATTTACCCTAAAAATATCTATTATATTTAATATTAACGTTTTTAGTAATAATAAAAATATTTATTATAGAATCCGACTAAAGAAGCTACCCTGTTTTAATATTTGAACTGGGCTATGCGCATTGTGGGGAATCTTGGGAGCCACTATTACTAAACAATATTGTCAAATTCTTTTATCCAAATTGATCATCTTCCCTTAATTTTTTATTCTCAAAATTATATCCATTTTTCATGTAGAATGCATTGTGCAATAGAAGATTTCGGGCTATCAAAATTTTTAGTCTAAACAGCTGGATATCTAAAGACAAATTTATATTCAATTTCATTTGAAAAAGGATGCAAATGAACTAATTCTTTATTGGAGCAATTTGATTAACTATTGACTTTTTTATTTTGAGCTTCTCAGCTATAGAATGACACAAAATTTAAAACTCTTGTTGAGTAACACTAATCTCTTACATTATATGTAAAGTTGAAGTTGAAGGTTCAAATTTAGTTGACTTCTAACATGCATGTCGATAATTAATAGCAATAATAAAAAAATAAAATTCAAGAAAAAAAATCCAATAGAAGAATCCAACATACCAGTTAAATAGTAATAAATTAAATAGTCCAAGTTATTTACATATGATAAGCTAAGCCAAAGATAAATTAGCACACATCAAATTTTATATTCTACCTTATTTCTCAGTTTTCAAAAACTAAAGTAAAAATAACTAATTTTTCTACAAATGCATGTTAATTGAATTCATATTTCATATATTTATCGCACACCCTTGCTACATAAAATATAAGATTATAAACCACTATTTAAATAAATAAAATTAATCAAAACGAATATAAGAAAAATGTAGCTTTTATGGACCCTCTCAATAATAATATCAGAATTATTATTAAATTGCATGAAAATTTATTTTTTGAATTTTATAATTACATAAATTAATGAAATATTCTTAGAACATCAAACTAACAATATATAAAAAATAAATAAATCACAAATTAAAGAAAAATTATAATATGAAAAAAGTGAAAAATAAATGTAAAATTTTATTTTACCATAAAATCAAGACTTTAAATTCCTTTTGTAAATTAACCTAACTTATAAGCATAAAAAATTGTTAGTAATAGTAAAACATATAAAAATTACAAAATACCCGCATAATCCAAAAAAAAAAATTATAAAATACCTGCATAATCCAAAAAAAAATTAAAATTTAACTCACCAAGCAATGATCCGATAAATGTGAAGAAAAAAGAATGAAATATTTTTGTACCTTTATATATTAGTGTATTGCATATTCGGTTATTGTTACTACATATTACTTGTAGGGATTATAAGCTTAAATTAAGGAATTTAACTTAAGTAAAATCTCAAATAATTGAACGAAATATAATTTAGGAAATATTAAATTAAGGTAAAATTTTTTGGACTACAAATATAGAGAGTTTTGAAAAATTTTATCATTTCAAAATGTAAAAAATGTCAAAACTACTTTTTAGATTCAATGCCTAAATTTATGAAATAAAAATAGAAATTTAAATATTTAGCATAAATATGACAATAGCTGAATTTGCGTACTCAAATTAGCCATTTATATAATAACTTAATATTTATTATTATACATATATGTAGAGAGAGAGAGAGAGAGAGAGAGAGAGAGAGAGAGAGAGAGAGAGGGAGGGAGGGAGGGAGTTTTTTGTCAATCAAAAAGGTTAACAAAATATAACAATTGTTCTTAGATAATTAAAGGGAACAGTAGTTGCATCATATTTGACAAGATTTTAAAATTTCTTAACATATACAATTTCAAAATTATTATTATTAAAATAAATTAGTCATTATTTTACTTTGAAATAAATATGTTACTCTAATAATGGGGTTTATAATCTAAATTCAAATCAACATATAAACATAGTTAGTTTATATATAAATGATATTTGGATCCATAAAAGCGTAACTAAACTTATGAAAGCAATAAAATTTCTTTTGAAAAAATCATTTGAAAATAAAGTTTCTTTTCATTCCTTGTATAGAAGCACACTGCTTGAATTTATTAAATAAAAGTTAAAAAAATTTAGTACAAATCTATCAATCTTCATTATGCACTTGGACTGACTTTTAATAGAATAACTTAACATTCATTAATATTATTAATAATATTATTATAATTATTATAATAGAGAGAGAGAGAGAGAGAGAGAGAGAGAGAGTGAGAGATCTACAAAATTAAATTCCATGCAATAATCAGTACATTATATACATAAACTGATATACATGCATATATATTATTTTATACATAAACTAATATATATGCAAATAAACATATATATATATAGAGAGAGAGAGAGAGAGCTTCAAAAATTAATATGAAAAATTACATACATAAATTTATTGAATATTTATTGATATTAGATATGAAGTTATCAAAAAAACAAATTAACATGGTGTTTTTGTATTAATAACAAAATAACTCATTTTGATAGCAATTTATAGATGAAAATGTGTTGAAATGGCCAAAAGGAACAAAAATAATTTATTTACATCTTGCCACATAATAAATATTTTTAAAATAAATTTAAATATTATTTTATTTTATATATATTAGATTGGTAGTTGTTCACTGTACTCACTACAATTAGACATAAGAATGCCTAAATTGTTCATTGAATCAAAACTCAAAATTACATTATTGATATACCTCTACCACAAGTGCTTTTATATATTTTCTATTTGGAACATTTAATCTTTTTAATAATAACTCCCAAGCATCAACTTAGTCTTATGTACAAATCGGATGGTCCAAAGTGGCCGCAAACATGGAATTTGATGATATAATTTGTCCGTTTCCTAGACAAAAAGTCCACGTACTTGAAATAATCAAAGGAAAAACTTACCATCTATTTATCATTGGTCAAACACGGGAACAATTTTTACTGCATCCATTGTAAAAAAAAAATTCAACTAGCACAGCGATAGAAACTGTCTCCAATCCCACCTGCAAGTGGTTGACTTAAATGCACTTGGGTTGACTTAAGGGGTTGACTTAAACGCACATGAGTTGACTTCACCAACTGAATCCTAAGTAAATTTCTGGAATGTGGATATGTAAATGTACCAATTTTCTTGATATATAGAGAACTAGCAGCAACTAATCTGTCTGGTGCAATCTGAAGACATACAAATTCAAATGAGTCCAGCACTACGGTGCTTTCTTGTTTTCTGAGTTCCATTTTCCAGTTTGAAATAAGTGTCTGTAATGGCCTGGATACAATCAACCCAGCCAGTTTCTTTCAGGGAAGCAGACACTTTCTTCACAAAATGGGACATTTGAACTGGGCTGCTTTAGTCCAGGTGAATCAGGGAGTTACTACATTGGAATATGGTACAAAATTTCACTGCCCAAAAGGACAGTTGTGCGGGTGGCAAACAGGGAGCAACCTGTTTCTGATCCATCTTCTTCTCTACTGAAACTCTTGCAGGATGGGACTTTGGCGCTCCTCAACCAGTCCAAAGCTCAAATATGGTCCACAAATTCCACCACACAAGTGGCTAATTCGACTGTTGTCGTGTTTCTTGACAGTGGAAATTTGGTCATTAGAGATGCATTGGATCTGTCCAATGTGTTGTGGCAGAGTTTTGACTATCCAACTGACCACAGGCTAGCAGGTGGAAAAATGGGATACAACAAACTCAGAAACTTCAAACAGAAGCTTACTCCTTGGAGAAGTGCTGAAAATCCAGCACCAAGTCTCTTTTCTGTTGAGGTGGAGGAGAACGGAACGAGTCACATATTGTTGTGGAACGAGACTAAATTGTACTGGAGCACTGGGGATTGGAATGGCAAGATTTTCAAGTTTGTTCCTGAAATAGCTCTGAACTACTATATCAAGAATCTCACATATGTGGTCAACGAAAACAAAAGCTACTTCACTATGAGCCCGGTGTCCCCGGTGCCCTAACCAGATTCCTGATTGACTCCACCGGCCAGCTCAAGCAATTCATTTGGGGAATAAATTTCACAAGGTGGACTATCTTTTGGACTCGCCCGTCTCAACAGTGTGAGGTTTATGCATTTTGTGGGGCATTTAGCAGCTGTAACAATATTAAGACACCTCTTTGCAAATGCCTACCTGGATACCAACCAAAGTCCCCTAAAAACTGGGAGTTGGAAGATCATATGGATGGCTGCACACAGGAAATGCCTTTGCAGTGTGATGGAGAAGGTCAATACTACACATTCTCCATCATGTCACAAACTCATTTTCCAGATGATGCAGTAATTTTACCCGTCGGAAAAGCTAAGGATTGCAGATTAGCTTGTCTGAGGAACTGTACATGCACTGCACACGCGTATGATGACTGGCCGGTGCTTGCATCGGAATGGGGACCTCATCAATATTATTTGTCAGGATATACCAAAATGCAAATCAAATTATCAAGAATTACAACAAATAATTACAATTGAGACAGTACATGAGTTTTATCAATATGAAATTCAAATCAATTATGCAATATCAGATTTAATATATATAGCATGCGTTTTCAAAATTAAACAAACATGCATTATCAGAATTGAACATACAGTATGCGTATTCAAAAATATATGTCAAATTCAAGGCAAATCAGAATTAAGGAATTATTTAATCAGATATGGGTTTAGGAAAAGCCAAAATTCATATATCAACCGAGGCAATAGAACAATAAAGCATGCTATTAGTTTTATCTAATGTAAATACCAAATTTTAAAGTGAACTTATCTTAAGAATTCTGTATCGTAATAGAATCAATAAAACGACCAAATCACAGAGAAATTCTATTTGCCTTGAAGAAACAAGCACCCTGACTCACCAGTGCAACGGGTACAATGCAGCTCCTTCCAAGATGAAATGGTCCAAAATGATCAAGTGCACTTTAACTCGTTCACCTCGATCAATACTCAATCGCCAAAATCATAACCAAATAGCCAAAACTACCAGAATATAGGACCTCTTGTGTATGGATATATGTGTATTCAATATATAAGAATGCAAAAGGGCTTAAATATGAGAAGGCGGTGGAGCAACAGCATAATCAATAGGAGAAGAAGGAAAACTCAACACAGAAAAGACACAAAAAACTCAAGGCAGAAAAGGCACGGCGTTTGTGGTGTTTTTTTTTTTTTGTATCTCCAAGTCTGCCCAAGGCAGTCTATTTATAGAAAAGGATTAGGACTGGTTGCAGGAGATGGGTCGACTACTAGGCCTAATATTAGCTAGGGTTTGACTGCTGAAAAGGCTTATTAGAGTTTTGACCAAAAGAAAAAACCCTAATCCTTATCAGCATTATCCCTAAGTATCTGGCAAGATCTCCAACGGGTATGACTCATGATTCGGTCAATCCCATCATCCGATAAACCTATCCCTTAGTATCTAGTCTAGATGACTCGGTCAATCCCTTTTATCCGATCAACCTGGTCAAGTTTAAAATTCAATCTTTTAATTGAATCCAACGAGTATGACTCATGATTCGATCAATCGCATTATCCGATAAGCCTATCTCTTAGTATCTGGTCTATATAACTCGATTAATCCCTCTATCCGATTAGCTTGGTCAAGTTTAAAATTCAATCTCTTAATTGAATTTGTCCCAAAAAGATAAAACTGAAACAAAGACATTCACCCTAATGCCCGCGCCCCCAACCCAGAGCCGAGCCTAGCAGCAACGTGCATGTGGTCCACTTATATGAACCCCTTAAAAACACTTTATCAAGCATTCTTACTTGAGTTCAATATAAATTAATTCACACTAATTTATAAAACCAATGTGGGACAAGTGAAGGGTTGGAATTACCCTTCAACTCCTCGACTTGATTTTATAATATCCAAGTAAGTCTCTACTTTTTCAAGTATTCCATATGGGACAACTCAACAAGAAACACTTTACCAATTTCCTTCCTCTATTACACTACCACAATAAATTTTTGGATTCCAACCATAATTGGCATCTATCCAAAGTTAATTAACAATTAATTATGCTAATTGTTCTAATCACAACAATCAATTTGCGGCAAGTTTCATCAGATGATACAACAGGAAAAGACATATATGTTAGAGTTTCAGCATCTGGTCAGGAGTTGGCAACTGGAGGTAAATCCAAAAATAGAACTATACGGACTATTATTGGAGCAACTGTAAGGTTCTGTGTTGTTGTCATTGTTCTACTTATTATATGGGTAGGAGAAAAAGAACGAAAACATCTGAAACGCTGGAGGATTCTCTGATAGTGTTCAAGCACCGGGATCTGTGAGTTGCAACAAAGAACTTCTCAGAAAAACTCAGTGAAGGTGGTTTTGGTTCTGTTTTCAAAGCGACGCTGCCAGATTCCAGTGCTATTGCAGTAAAGAGACTTAAAAATGAAATCCAGGAAAAGAACCAAGAAGAGCAATTCTAGGCTGAAGTGAGCACTATTGGAACAAACCAACACATAAACCTCGTTCGTCTCAGGGGATTCTGCATGCAAGATTCTACAAGATTTCTATCATACAAGTATTTGGCAAATGGTTCCTTAAATTCTAAACTCTTTCCAAAAGATACAGAAGTTTTAGACTGGAAAATGAGGTACAAAATTGCAGTGGGAACTGCTAGAGGATTGGCCTATCTCCATGAGAAATGCAGGGACTGCATAATACACTGCAACATCAAGCCTGAGAACATATTGCTGGATGCTGAGTTCAACCCCAAGATTGCTGATTTTGGCCTAGCCAAGCTAATAGGCAGGGAATTTAGCTGAGTTTTGACAACGATAAGGGGAACAAGAGGCCATCTTGCACCAGAATGGATTTCAGGTGAGCCCATCACACCAAAAGCTAATGGTTTCAGCTATAGAATGCTGCTTTTGGAACTTGTATCAGGGCAAAGAAATAGAGATCAGTTTTCAAGTGATAGCTCAAATGGCTACTTCCCTGCCCGTGTGGTGAAGAGGATCAATGAGGGCGAGGAAATAATGGGCTTGTTGGATCAAAGATTGGAAGGCAGAGCTGATGAAGTAGAGGTTAGCAGAGTGTGTAAAGTTGCTTGTTGGTGTATTCAAGAAGAGTTAAAAAATAGGCCAAGTATGGGGAATGTAGTTCAAATTTTGGATGGACTCTCCCAAGTAGCAGTGTATCCAATACCTCAATTTCTCTAGGGGTTTGTTGATGACAACATTCAGCCAATTGCCTTCATTGGGACTTCATCTACCTTAACTCTGTGAAATATTTTATGTACTAGCCTCTCTGTGTGGGGATCAAAATAAATATTTGTACTTCTCCTAAACAGTTTTCATGTATTCTTGTATATACCCTTGTTTAATATTTTCAATATAAATATTTTAAGTTCATGGTCACGTTGGATAGTGAAAATCTTTTACTAATGAATTTTTATTTTAAAATTGATAAATACCTACATTATATTCAAAATAGCAAAATTACCAACTTTTTCTTTTATGTTTATAATTTTGAAGCCTCCTTTTGAAATGTTTCATAAAAATCCAGATATAATTTGTGAATTGACCATTTTACCCACAATTTAAAAAAATTTAAAGCAAATATTATATAAAATAAAAATTAATTTTCTTATCATAAATTAAGTCCCTAGAAGTAAAAAAGTAAAAATAGACTAAAAGAGCCCAACTAATTAAATAATAAGTAAAATAAAAAGCCAAAAAACCCAATTAATGAAGCCTATCAAGATGGGCATCTAAACCCAAGTAAGCCAAAACCCACAAAGGAATTAATCACTATAATTGCAACTTCTAAAGTCAAATAGGATAGGAAAAAATCATTTGCACAAAAATCAAGAGCTTTAATTCTACACAAATGCATTCCAAAATAAAGAACCTAATAAATTCATTGACTTCCAAAGAGGACCTTAGTTTCATTTTCGAGCAATATCATGTTGGCATTGCATGTGGGAACTCTTACCTAAGAGAAAGGAATGCTAAAAAAACAAATGAGGCCAAAGCCTGAGACTCCAGCAATCAAGTTGTTCTAAAAGTTGAGAATATGGAAAATAACCAACCTGAAGAGCAATCACGTCTGGCATCAAAGCCAACACAAAAAGTGCACACGTCACCAGAGAAGACTCCCATGCAATTAGGGGTGCAATCAAGCCGAGTTGAGTTTGGAGAAAATTTCAAGTTTGAGCTTGAGCTCAAAATATATATTAGGTTGGAGCTCAATCTCAAGCTAGACAAGCATAAAATTTTATGCTCAAGCTTGCCTCACCTTGATAAGGCTAGAATTGACAATGCAAATAACTTCAAGTGCGAGTATAAGCCCAAATTCAAAATACTAAAATAATAATATAATGTATATTTATCAAAAACATAAAATATAATTTTTAATTATATATTAGCCCATGATTCTCGAGTCTAGATATAGACAGCTCTAAATTAGCTCAAAATAGAACTCGACTCAACCTTAAAACAACTCGAGCTCAAGTAGTTCAGGTCACGAGCTGGCTCGACTTGTTTGCACCAGTACACGCAATAGGTCCGCCTCCTAGAGAACCAATACAACAAATAACTCAAGAGGTGCTAATAATGTTGTTCAAGAACACCTCTGTGCAAGCTCCAATCAAAATGGTCACCTCAATATACTGGAGAACACCACCCTCAGGAATTGTAATCTTCTCATCGAAGATAGGAAACTTCATCATACGCAAAAGAGGAACTAACTTGACACGAGACAAAGTCCCCCTTTAGTCTTTAACTCAGTTGATGGATGTGCAATCACCCCTCTAAATTGACTCATCACAACAACTGCCTACTGCTACTAAGATTTTGGCCCATTTTCTCATACCTCAACCTCAAGAGGAGTAAGAAGCCAATACTTCCCTGCAACCGTCTCCTTCCTAAGATATAACCCATGCTACTCAGTTATCTTGGCAGAGAGCCTTTCCCTAAGGATGAAATTGCTAACCTGCCTAAATTTGATGGTTTAGTGGACCTCTAAGAGCATTTGGATAATTTTCTTGCAAAGATTGAGCTATACACCTTGAGTGAAGCCACCTATTGTAAAGTACTTCACACCACACTCACCAGATGTGCACAGATGTAGTTCAATCAAATGCCTATTGGATCTACCATGGGCTGTGAACAATTGGCATAATATTTCCTCCGCAACTTCTCCTCAAACACAAGTTCAATGACATACTTGTCCACTATCAAGAAAAAAGATGATGTGAGATGATATGAAGAGGTAGAAATTAGAAATGTGGTGTTGCTTCCATTACAATCGTAGAGATACTATTAAAAAGTGTTGGCATCTAAAGAATGAATTAGAGAGGCTAATTCCAAGAGGATATCTCAAGAAGTACGTGACCTAGAAGCAAAATAGCTCTAATAGGGATTCAGGAGCTAGAGCAAGTGAAGACCATCGGCATTAACAAATGATCATTCAAATAGGAAGGATTCACAACATCTGCGAGATCTAGAGAACTTGCCTACTATCAACAATATCTCAATGATATCTAGAGGACCTACAGGAGGCAACTCATCAAACACAAAAAGGCATTAGTGTAAGCAACGAGACAAATTCAATCTCACTTGATTGACCCTATACTAGGAATATACAAAGTACGTCATCCGCTCTCCAACATCACCTTTAGAGAGAAAGACATGGGGCCTAAATGAGGGTGACACAATGATGCTTACATGGTCTCTATCTCTCTTACAAATTTCTAGGTGTAGAAAATTATGGTTGATAATGGTAACTTGGCAGATATAATTTTTTGTGATGCATTTCTCCAACCTAGAATAGGCAATGCCAGCCACAGAAGATAAATATTCCCTCAGTAATGTTTACTGGCGAAGCAGTGGAGGCACTCAGAAAAATCCTCTCCCTTTCTGCTTAGGCATCCTTCCTCAACAAGTCGAAGATGGTAAGATTTCTTGTCAATATATAACGCCATACTAAGAGCGTTACTCTAAACTTATCCCAAGCAGTGGTTTCAACTTACCACATGAAGATGAAGTTTCATATACCAAGCAGAACATGTGAAGCTGTTGGCAGCAAACGTGCTACTAGGGAGTGCTATCGTAAAGAAAATGCAGGCTCTTGCCGATGACTCAAAGCAAGCAAAAGAAACGCAGAGAGAAGGACAAGGGCAAAGACATAATCCATAAAGCCAACATCACTATGACACTCTCGCCAAGAGTTAGTTACCTTGAGGGAAAGTCAATAAGATGCAAGGTATGCATTGCAAAAGAGTGTCGATCAAGAAGATACTTTCTACCTACAACTTCAGTCTGGTAGTCAAGACTAGAACCAACTCCAATATGACTAAACATGCTGTCAATGACTCTGCAAGCTCTTTTACAAGATTATGCTAGTTGTTAAGAGTTTCTTCTTTTAAATATAATGTTTAAGTATTACTTCATTAGTTAGAGTTGTTCAGTGAGTAACAAAGAAAGTCAACTTGTTCCAGGAACGACATCTTTGTTCCTTCTGATTACTTTAATGAATTGCTCCAAAGCATAGATAAATAAAATTACATTCAAAAAGTGAAATCAGTAAGTGAAAAAATCAATTTCGTAGAAAAAAGATATTGTTTCCTAATACTTGAGATTTGAGCCCTGCAATAGCAACTAAAATTAAATTTCAAATAACGAACAAAGTTAAGGATGTTCATGCAAACACCCGTAATCGCATTAATCAATTTTATGGTGTAAGCAACGAAAATTTTAATTTATTGCAATATTCTGAACTTATATAATTAATGTAAAGATCATGTGAGTGTACATAATTGTCTTCTCACATTCATCATCACATTTTTCTTGCATTTGTTTCTACTTGTTTATAATAATGAAATAGTAAAAGTGGAACAATTACTAGGAACGGTGGATACACACAAAAGAATGGTCAGAAAAAGTTGTAGCTTTTTTATGGAAAGAAATTAAATGAAGCGGCTGGCCGCCTGCTTCCGAATTTGCAAACAGCAGACTTGAGAGATGAGTAGTTTGTATACAATGACTAAGATTTTGTGGGAGGAGGAGATTCGAGCGCTGCTTTGGAGATGATCTCAAAGGCATATTCAATACATGACTTGAACTTATTTTGATCAACAAAACCTTTCTCCACTGTCACTGCCATTCTCAGCTGCCCCACATAGCTTATCAATGTCACTGATAGGCTCTGCAAATTCCCCAACCAAAATTACATACGCATAATTATAATATCAAACAAACTGGGAATATATCAATTTATTCGAAAAGAAGAATTAACCATTTCTTAGCCATGCTTGAAAATGCTGATATGTGTATGTGTGTGTGTGTGTGTTATATTGCTTAACAATATAATATTCATGTGCTTTTAAATAAATTGACTATATTAATTATTTATTTTTGAACTTGAAAAATATAATTGAATTGGCTTATCATCAACGTTACTCATTAACGTGTTATAGTATCCTATCAAAAATATTAGCAAGAGATACGCACCTTGCAGCTTGGTGATGACCAAAAATTTTCATATATATATATATATATAGCAGCTAGGCCTACCTGAGGGGGTCCAGCCACAGCAAAGTACAATCCTTTAACAGGTTGATTAGCCAATGCCATTTGTTCCACAGGCCCTATCAAATTCGAGATTGCCATGCTTGTATTCTTTAATGTCCCGTGGATATATCGAGCTGTTGCCTGTTTGCACAAACATGCATTCTTAACTTGTTACATCATTTCTACTTATAAAATTTTCACAATCTCAAAATAAACTCTTATCATGTTAGAAACTCACTTTATAAAAGAAAAAATAAACGGTGAAATTCGGTTTTACCCTCCTGTAAAACTAAAGAGAGTAAAAAGACCCCATAAAAAAAAAAGAAAAGAAAAGAAAAAAGGAGGCAACAAACCTTCTTGTGATTTTAAAAAAATATCAAATTACCCTCCTCTATTTCGTAGTATAATTCACGCACGGCAAATGCGATTATTCTAAGATTTTTGCTATTGAAATGTCAATTTTGCTCATAAATATCAACTGTTGATTTAGGATCTAGGGTTTAATGATTCATATTACTAAAGTATAAAAAAATATAAAATATTATACATATATATTTATATATAGTTAAATATATGTATGTATTTTTATATCTACATATTTATATATATAAACCTTGCCCCCACTCCACCCCATTCCCATCCCGCCCGGAACAGCGCCGGCCATTGCCGTGTTCACAGAGGCGCACCCCTTCCCTTCCCCACCTCCCCCGCAACCCTTCTCTTCCCCATCCCAACAGCCGCCGCTAATATTTATATTTATATTTATATTTATATTTATATTTATGTTTATTTGTTAATATATATTATATAAAATATATACATAAATACAATTTATTAATAATTTATTACATTTCTAAATATATTTTATATTTATATGTATATTTATGTTTATTTATAAATATATATTTTATATGTATATTTATATTTATATATAGAAAATAATAAATTAGAAAGAAGAAAGTTAAAAATAGTTTTTAAATTTAAAAAAAATGGTATGAATGAGAAGCAAGAAGACATATAAATATATATTTAAAAAGAATAAATAAATAAAATTAAAAATATATTAAATAACTAAGGATAATACAGTTCTTATAAATTAAAATTATGGTTAAATTGCAACAAATTATGAGGGGAAGGTGGTGTGCTACTTTTTTAAAATCACAATAAAGTTTGTTGTCTTTTTTTTTCTTTTTATATGGGGTCTTGTTGCTCGTTTTCATTTTCACACGGGGATAAAACACAATTTGCCCAAAAATAAATACTATACATACTATCTTATATATATATATATATATATATATATCATGCTGCGAATTAAATATTTCAAAAGTAAATTCACATGCTAATTTTATTCGAGTTAGAATGTGAATCCAACCCTAACATTCAATACATCCTCTCCCTGGACAAGGATGGCCCCAAAGCTCCAAGTTTCAACACCTCCATAGTATGATTTCTCATGTGGATAAATATAACACTTTCAAAATTACAAGCATGACTTTTACTGTTCCACTCTACTTATTTTTTGAATTTTTTAATTTCCAATTATACCAATTTAAATATAGGAAAAAAAAATTTAGCGATTCGATCGAACAGCTTGAACTGTTTATTTTCTAAAAAAATTATACTTTAGAAACGTTTACTTTGAAATTTTAATTTTATTTTTCGTTTTTTGACAGCATCTTTCTAAGCGTAGCCGAGAAAAGAACAAAGTGGCCGGGGCACGGGGCAGAAAATGAGCAACCTGCAAGCTGCCTACTTCCTGCCACAGTAGCCAAATAGTATGCTCATATATATAAAAAAAAAAAGGATGACTAGCAAAACAGTACTTTCTTTATTTTGTTTTATTAACTACACTCTTGGTATGATTGGGGGATGACATCAGGGCAACATTAATGGAAAAAAGTTAGGCTTTGTTTGGTTATGTTATTTTGAAAAAACATAATCAAATATATTTTTATTTTTCTTTTAAATTACATATTCTTCAATATATACACACATATATTATATATTTTTTTTATTATTCTGACATTAAAAAAATAACTCAATTTTATTTTCACCCAAAAATTCAACAATAAAATATTGATTTGACTGCTACAGTAAAAAAATATCTCCCCCAAAACATAAACAAACATATCAAAAAATAATTTTTACATTTTTCAATAATTTATTTTTTAAAAACACATAATAAAACTAAATAAAAAATATTACCAAACATTCCCTTAAAATTTTGATGACTCACAACTGATATTTCTTTCAAGAATTGACAACGGCAGTTGTCTGCTTCTTTCTGGTATACCTACAAATTTAACACTATTTTTGGATTATTCAAAGATCATGTATCTTGTCTCTGTCTCCAGTGCATTGTATTTATTTTTCAAAAAACACCTTTTTCATGGTTAAAATTACTTTTTTCAGAAAAACAAAATTATCCATTTCATTTGCAACAGTTAGAATGTCTCGAATGACTTTTGCCCAATTACAGGAGATTAGAAGCTCAAATGCGGCATAATCAATCCACTTATTCTATCATAATACCTTAACCCACTCGTTTTAAGGACAAAAGCGAAAAAATAAATAAAAGTTATAATTTTTTCAACTAGGTCTAGAAGTTTCGTATCAAAACAAATTACTGCTACACAATTTTGAGATGTGGAAGCATACCTCAGGGCCTCTTATTTTTCTTATGAGATTGAGAAGTTGACCAGTCAAATAAACAACGGCGGAGTTTCTCTGTCTCTTGATCATTCGGCGTGCTTTCTTAACAAATATGAGTGGATTTTCAAGCTCAGCAGCAGTCAATTTGGGTATAGAAACTTGCAAGAATGCAAAACGGTTTCCCCAGGGCATCTTTGAATCAGGTTTGATCATCTCGTCCACGGATTTGTAGCCGTCGATGGCCCGAGTGTTGAGCAGTACCAATGCTGTAGATTTTGCTCCAGCTGATTCTTCACTCGTTTTTTTCATGTATAAACGGGTCCCCAATATAATTATACCCGTAATTACATCATTGATTGTCTGCCGGCGGATACATTACGACAAAAATAAGAAAAGGTTAATTATATTATAAGGTTGGTAACATCAAGTAATTATCAGTTTTAAATTCTAGTGGGACTTGGACTAAAGGAAGTATCGTGACTGTCAAATGAGTAAATATCCTCTTGGAGAAAAAAATTTAATATTAAAAAACACTCTTTGTACGTTTAAAAAAAGGCAAAAAAAGTGCAGTAAAACACCCTTATGAGAGACAATGAGCACTGAGCAGCATCCACTGGTCGTAGGAGTTTCTTTAGAATTTCATATGTAACAAGACTATTATGTATATACGTATTTGTATAAATTTTTTTGATAATTATTTCATATTTTTGTTTAGTTGAATTTTGTGCTCACTGTATAAGGAGGCAAATTGCAATATATTTTTAACCTTCATTTTAGACCGACCCTGTGAACATCAAAGATTCAACATCATCAGTCCACAGCGCAGGCGGACAGACTGTCTCATCTAATAGATGCATGATTGTGAAAATAAATGTACCACAAACGACTATAACTCATAAATGTGGCATGGTTTAATTGGTTGTGAAATTTTTAAATGGACCGGTACTGCAAGACAGTTGATGCACTGCACCAAATCCATCAAATATCATTAGACTAAAAATTAAAGAAAAAGGGAAAAATATATTGTTACTCTACATTACTTATAACTGCAATAAGTGTCAAGTGGAATAGTCATTTAGTTTAATAATATAAGTCTTTCATATAAAATATAAGAGTGCATAAATATTAAAAAATCAAACTTAATGAATTTTTAACATGCATATAAATAAATAATAATAAATAAATAACAATAGTAAATTAATCTTACCACTTTAAGATGGCTTTTAATTTGCTTGATTTGATCAATAGAAAATGTGGTAGTAGTTGTGACAATAGGCCGAAATTCCACTCCCTCTACACCCGACCTGATTGGGGACTTATCATCTTTTATCAAAGTGCTCTTCAAAAGCGTCCATCCAAAGTCATACGCAGTATAAACCAATCCTTTAAAAAACCTAGGAGCGCGTTTGAAAAGCGCAGCATTAGACGGCCGCATCTCATTCGGCTGGCGCGTAGGAAACGTTAGTGGCATCAAAGGGTTGTCAAGTCTTTGCAAGCAAGATAAAAGAGCTCCCATCAAAGAGTAGCCGTCACCTAACGAATGATGGAGTTTAAATATGATATTCCCTGCTGCATTTTTGGTGGGATATTTCACGATGTGAATTTCCCACAAAGGTCGATTCTGTGGAAGTTGTTCCGTTGCTATTTTGGATAGGTACTCTGTGAAACATTCATCGTAGTATTCTTCCTGCATTCCACTAGGGAATATCGGCATGATTACGTGCTCGTTCAGATTCACCTCCACTTTTTTCCATTTCATCACTCCTTTCTTCTCTGTAACCTATTCCATATAACCATACATACCAGCTATACAATTTGATCTATCCTATATATCTCACACAAAAATTTCTCTTCAAGTACCAAAAAACTAAATGTATATACTAGCTATGAAAAAATGCTACAAAATTAATTTTGTAGTTATAATCAACAAAAATTATTAATTATTAATCTTTAGTCTTGTATTTTCAAAGCATAATGGTAGTTTTGCATTATCCATTAGAAAGATAGCATACATATATGTAAGGAAAAATCACCTTCTATGAATTGATTATATTAAAGATTAACTACGAGAGTATTTACTTCAAATTAAACTGAATAATTTTATAGCCAAAAGCAACAAACTTTTAGCATTAATTATGGATTGATAAGTCCTATTTTTTTTCGTATTGTAATAAATATATTTCCACATAATTAATTTGATTATAAGCCTCGAGTAATAATACACTATAGATGAGTAAAAAAGAAGGAAAAGAAAATAGTGATATAAATACAACTAACCATGATGGAGGAGAAACGCGGATTTATGGGCAAAAAGACTTCTTTCACGAGTGGGATGGTCATGGAATCGTCAATAGGAACTTGTGATTCCAAAACTCCAAGAATTGTAAGCGATAATACTGAGCTTTTCAAGTACTGCGCGGTGGGGCTCATGGGCTCCAACACTTCCCCTTGCTCATGATGATCATCACTTATTACCTCCATCATGTTAATTGATTCTTGCTGGCTCCTGATTTAATTTGATGAGACTTGAAAATTTGCAATATGCCATCCATTTTTAGGCCATCAATATATAGAGAGAGGTTTGCCACAAAAGGGTCAGCATGATTGGTGGGACTGGGTCATTCCATTAACTTGTGCTGTGAAAGACAGCACATGTGTGAGGTGGGTAATGGTAGAAAAATGTTAAATTTATTCATGCATTTATCTGCAATTTAAGAAGGAAAGAATTGCCAGAGTGGGATATAGTCTCTTCAGACGCATGCATTTTTCACACGTAACCATGGATCATTGATTGTATAGAGCAATGTGGGTTCACTGACAACTTGCTGGATATCTTGGCAGTAATAGCCCGGCTGTTGCAATAATTGCATTTGCAGTGGAGATCCGGATCCAATTGTTATTGATGGGGTATCTACCAGAACTAAACGGGACAAGGATCCACGTCAATTTTAAGCTGGTTTTATATCTAATTTGAACCAGTCAAATTTGAGATTAAGCCTGTGCATTATTGATCTCAAATAAATTTAATAGATACGAAGCCACCGCCCTAAATTTTATATATATACATTTCAACACCTATATAAAGAATGAATATGCATAGTACTTGATGAGGTGGAAAGCTGTTTTACTGAATTTGGGTAATGTTTGGGCTAATTCGGTGGTCAAGTGATCCAATAGTGAAATCTTCTTAAGCTGAAATCTACAACTATTAGCAAATGTCAGATTAGTCGAGGTGCCCCTTGCTAAGACATTCCAATACTCAAGTTAGTACTGGTCAAGTAAAAGAATCAAGCAGTAGGGTAAGAGCATACAATAAAAATGGCATATCTAGAGAGTAGCTAACAACAAAATATTTATAGCCTTCTCTAGGTGGATGCTATGTCTAGAATGTTCATATTAAGTGTAAAGGGCTTTTGTCCTTATTTGGGAGCTATAAGTCATTTCTCATTCCTATACTATTCTTGGTGGCATCACCTCCTAATTTCTTAGGAGAATAGAACTCTGAAGGCGCACCTCCTGACAAAATTGGTGGTAGAGACAATACTATGACGACATAAGCCATTAACGCGAAGGCACGTTGATTGTCAGGGCATTAAATACAGCAAGGGTACGATTTGGCGCCAAAGTGAGCACTCTGATTGACGATGGTCGAGTCTAAAAAGTGGTCAACCAGAGAAATAGTTGAAGAGAATAGGTAGCTTGAATTTTCCCATCGAGCAAGGTCGAGAACAATTCATTCGACCTCATCCTAGCAAGGGGAGCCACATACTCAGTCTCATTATTAGTGACTGTATAACCAAGTTTGATCGCAAAATCATATTCTTCTGCTAACAGGGAATGGAGAGCACTCCTGCTCCCACTCCTGACGTGGTCGATGATCTATCGATGTGCAAAATCCAAACAAGAGAAGTTTCGCTGCTCCTTTCAGGGAGATCAACCCGCTCGTTGATCAAGTTAGCCAAGGCCTGTGCTTTGATAGCTGTTCTAAGTTGAATAGTAATATCAAACTCTCCAAACTCAATAGCCCATTTTGTTAACCTCCCCAACGTGTCTGGCTTTAAGAGTACTTTTTTTAACAGCTGGTTTGTTAGTACTATCATTGCATAGGACTGGAAGTATGGTCGCAGCTTCTAAGCCACAGTGACTAATGCTAGGGCAAACTTCTTGATCTCTAAGTAGTTATGTTCCAGCCCTTAGAGTGCTTTGCTACAATAATAAATTGGTTGATGGTTTTCGTCTCTAGTCAAAACCAAGACTAAGCTAATCGATACTTCAAAAATAGCCAAATAGATATGTAACACCTCTCTAAGCTCCAGCTTGGCGAGCATGGGAGGCAAGGACAAGTATTGCTTTAATTCAATCAAAGCCTGATCATACTATTCATTCTATTGGAAACCCAAGTTCCTAGTATTTTTAAGAATCTTGAAGAAGGGCGGGCTCTTGTTGGCCAAACGAGCGATGAATCTTTCAAGGGCTATAATCCCCATGACCAAGCATTCTATATCTTTGACTGTTCGAGGTAGAGTAATGTCTAATACTACCTACATTTTTTGTAGATTCGCCTCAATACCCCTTTGACTAACCATATAAACCAAGAATCTGCCTCCTCAAAATACAAACATATACGTATTTAGATTTAACTTCATGTCAAATGCTCGCAGTATGGCAAAAGTGTGGTTGAGGTCGAGCAAATGGTCATTGGCCTTCTCTATTTTAACAACCATGTCGTCGACATATACCTCCATAGACTTACCGGTTTCATTCTTGAACATAAAATTAACTAGTCTCTAGTAGGTTTTTCCAACATTTTTGAGTCCGAATGGCATAACCAAAAAGCAGTAAACTCCATCAAAGATTACAAAAGAAATCTTGTCCCTGTTCTTGGGGATAGTGAATATCTAGTGATACCCTTGGAAGGCATCTATCATACTTAACAATTCACAATCAATCATAGAATCTACTAACAAATCTATACGAGGCAAGGGATAAGAATCCTTATGGCAAGCTTTATTCAAATTAATGAAATCGTTACACATACTCCATTATCCCTCATTCTTAGAGATGAGTACAACATTACAAAGCTAAGATACGTATTGGATTTCTACAATATAGCCTACATCTAAGAGTTTGTTGACTTTCTCCTTGATGATCTAGCTCCTCTTGGCATTGAATGTTCTTATCTTCTACTTAACGAACTTGTATGAGGGGTCAACATTGAGGTGGTGAATAATTACGCTGGGGTCGATTCCTTGAATGTCGGATGCCTTCTAAGCAAAGATGTCAATGTTTCTCCATAGGAAATCAACCATGAGACATTCCATGGTTGGTCCATATCTATTCCAACCCAGGTGGTCTTGTTGGGGTTTCCAAGCTCCAGCTCGACTGTTTTGAACTCTCTGACAGGCTCCACTCTAGTGTCTTTCTATTTTCTCTTCTTACTAACTTGGCTCTCCTCAGGTTTCACTATAGGAACATCCTCTAAGGTCTTCAATTGCAGTCGAGTCTCCCACTTGCTTGACTCGATCAAAATTATGTAACATCACCAAGCTTTCTTAATGTTACATAGCAGCTCGCCCGTGCTTACTGGAGTTAGGAATTTGATTTTCATATGATAGGTTGATACAATGGCTCAAAAATTATTAAGAGCTAGTCGACTAATTATGACATTGTAAGCAAATAGAGCGTCGATGATCAAATAGTTTATCATTTGTATTTTTCTACAAGGTGCTTCCCCGAATGATGTAAAGAGGTTGATAGAGTCTTCTGGTATGATTTTTGACCCCCCAAATCTGACCAGAGGGGTACACACAAACTCAAATTTCAGTTGGCCTAGGTTCATCATTTTCAGTGTTAAGAGAAAGATGATGTTAACAGAGCTGCCATTGTCAACTAGAACTTTCCTAACTTTGAAATTAGCAATCTCAATAAAGACAACCATAGGACAGTCAGCTTTATGGTCAATATTTTTTCCTTTTCGATGGGCCAGGTCATCATCGATGAAAGAGATAGGCTTTGCACTAGTCGATAAATGGAACAGTGATTCGACTGAGAAGATTTTGTTTAACTTAAACCTTATATGTGTCTGCCTCCTCGCCGACTTTGAGTCCCCCAGTGGGGCCTCCCATAATCATGTCAATCACTCCTCGAATGGATGGGTGGCTATCCTGGGTGGGCTTCTTTTCTCTATTATCTCTCCTTAGGCTAATCGATTTTTCTCTATGGGGAGTTTGATTGGTTCTGCCCCCTTCAGGCCTAGTGCTCTCAACAATATATTATTTGAGATGGCCTTGCTTGATCAAGCTCTCTATTTCATCATGGAGATTGAAGCAATCTTCTGTGTTATGACCTTTTTGCTTGTGAAAGTGGCAATATTTTTTTGACTTTTTCATTGCCCTAGTTTTGGTGAGCTTCCTTGGTTTCTTGAGGAGGTTGTCATGCTGAATTGAGAACAACAACTCCTTTCTCATGAGGTTTAGCAGTGTGTAATCATGGAAGCGCTTTATTAAAGATCGATGACCCTTCTTCTACTTCTAGTCATCTTTCTCTTTATTTTTCTTTTTCTCAACCTCAAGGTTGCCGAATTTCAATATGTTCATCTCTTCCTAGGTAATGTATCTATCCATCAAGTCGAGCAATTCTTCCATCCACCGTGGGCATTCCCATACTAAAGCATTAGCACATTTCTTGTGTCGGAGGCCCAAAAATAACACATCGATTAGGAACTCGATCTTAGGATTATTGATCTTCAATACCTTTGTGTTGAACCTAGTAAAAAAGTCATAGAGTAACTCTCCCTCGCTCTGCTTCATGGTGTGAAGATGGGTGTAGGGGAGCTTCGCCTTTCGTCGGCTGGTAAACTTGTGCAGGAACTTATCACACAATTGGTTGTAGGAGTATATTGATGGCAGTTCAAGTTTGAAGAACCAATTGAGGGTAATACCCTAAAATGTGGTAACTAGCATCTTCACACGTATGTATTTATTATGTCCATGCTATTGTATCATGTGCTCAAACTACATCAGGTGCTCATTGTGATTAGTAGAGCCATCATACTATGGGAGTCCGATCGGGACCTTTGTGTTGATGGTAATGCACTTATCGATTATCTCCTGTATGAACTACGACCTTCTTTCATGGCGAGACCTCTGGGGCCATTGGGGTTGGGCATCCTTTTAGTGTTTCTCCTCGAGATCTTGTTAAGGCATCTATTCAGCTACTGTACCTAGTGGAAAACTTCTTCTCACTCTTCTTGATCCACCAAGGTCATGTTGCAGTCAAACTAGAGCCGAGCATGTGAGGCCCTATCGTGCTGTGGGGCTCAAATAGGTCAAGCTACATGATCGGCTGATTTACCAATCTTTTCACGCTGGTCCAGTCTTGAACGTTTGACCCTATCGCATTGCGGAGCTCGATTAGGTCGAACGTAATGGTCTATAGAATTAGCAATCCCTTTATGTGGTTCCAGTCGCCACCTTTCTCCATAAAGGCGCCTGGGCTCTCGATGATCGTAACTATCCTAAGGGGACCTCTCTTTTGGTAGGGATGGTTGCAGGTTGCACTAGCAGTTGAGGTGGGCATGGTTGTGTGTCAATTCAATGATACAGATAGCTAAGTAGAAATCTAGGCGAACATTATTCACTTATCAGTTGCATTAGTTGGGGCATTGTGAAGATTAATACTTGCTCTGGTAGGGCGCTAAGGCCCAAGGCATACAATTCTTGTTGATGCTGAGGGAGAGAAAGAGATGATGGTCAACCACTTTCTATGGTCAACCATCATCCATCAGGCTTCCCACAGACGGTGCCAAAATGATAAAGTTGAAAGTTGTTTTACTATATTAGGGTAGTATTTGGACTATTTCGACTGAGGTTGTCGAGTGATCCAACAGTAAAATCTTCTTATGCTAAGATTTGCAATTATTATTAAATGTCAGACTAGCTGAGGTGCCCCTAGTTAAAGCACTCTGATACTCAAGTTAGTACTGGTCGAGTAAGGCAATCAAGCAGCAAAGTAAAAGCAGATAGTAAAAATGGCATACTTGAAAGGTGGCTGGCAATTAAGTATTTATAACCTTCTCCAAGTGGATGATATGTCTAGGATGCCCCTATCAAGTGTAGAGGGCTTTCATCTTTACGTGGGAGCTATAGGTCATTTCTCATCCCTGTACTATCCCAAGTGGCATCACCTCCTACTTTCCTGGGAGAATAATATTCTAGAGACACACCTCCTGACAAAGGTGATGGTCGAGACGGTACTGAGGCGACATGCACCATTAATACAGAGACACGCTAATTGTTAGGGCATTAAATGCAACAAGGGTACAATTCGACGCTGGAGTGCGCACCTTGGTCAACGATGGTCAACCAGAGAATTAGTTGAAGGAAACAGACATCCTGAAGCTTCCCATCGGGCAAGGTCGAGAACAATTCACTCAACCTAAAAGTTATGATTGAGTGGCTCGGTTTGAGTTATCGCACAAGTGAAAAAGGTGATGTTCGACGACCCTGGCTTAACTGGGCTTAGAAGCATAGTTGGGCATCAGATGCAAAGTAGGCCTAGAAGCATATTCTGGAGTCGATAACTATTGAACCGAGCCTGTTAGGTTATCTCATATCAATAATAGACAATGCTTTTATTCATATCTTATTTAAATTCATAAATACTAAACTTTGATCACCTCAATCATAAAATAATTTATGTATTGAAGAGCCTTAACTAATGATATAAGCTAGCCTATTATCAGATCTTGCAATTAAGTGAGTTCCTGAACACTTGTGTGAATTGGAATTAAGTTCAAGGTCATTTTCGAGAGTTGAGATCCTATAAAAATAAGCTTAATTTCTAATTAGCCTGTAAATGGATAGGGTATACCACCTATACCCTAAAATATCCAACCAAAATACCCTATATTCTACCCTACTCAAAAATACCCAAAAGGATGAGACCCTAACCCTACCCTATTATATCTCACCCAAGACCCAATGGGTCTAGTTCATTGGACTTTTATTTTAATGCATATACTAATTTTCTCAATGTATACTAAAAATATTATTTGGCATACGATAAAAAAATTCAAAAAAAAACTCTTTCTATATTTAATTTAATTTAATTATTAAATTTAAATTAGTTAATATTTATTTTCAATTTTTCATTCATTAATAAAATTTTTATCAACAAAGTTTATTCATTAGCAAAATTAATTTTATTAATTATTTTTATAAAAAAATATTTATCCACTATTATTTTTAATATTGTTAATTTTATTATGAAAAATGTTAAACTATTGCTATTGCTATTCCAATTTTTTTTTTAAAAAAATTGCTACCCCTATATATTAACTTTATTAATTTTGTTTAATTTTTATTGAAGAAAATTATTTAGTTGTTACTGTTCATTCTCATACTTATAATTTTTATATATAATAATTTTGTCATTAATATAAATTTTAATTTCATTATAGATAATTTTTAAATTTATAAATTACATTTAAATATAAAGTAATGAATAATTTTTTAGAATGAATATAGATTCTACCTATACGCATTATATTATTTTTAATAAATACAGATATGCATATGGAATTTTGGGCGGCCTGGGTAGGGTGATTTCTAAATATATTTTTTTGATTCGCAAATGCCAGCCTGGGTTTTGGACTTTGAAAGTTTACCCGCCGCAATTATCATAACCAAACACATAATCCCTTACTTACAGATACTTAACTTCCAAGCTTGGTTAGAGAAGAGAAATGAGCGGTGGCCGCCGCCCGGCCCTTAAGTTAACCCTTCCACAATTAACCATTTTTTAACATAATTTGTTTCCTTGTGCGTATGGGTGGAGTGTAGACATAAACTTTGCCAAAATTTGCCATGAGACACTGTTTTAATTATTAGGGTCGTTGTGCGTATTGATTCATGTTTTGCCCATCCAAACTAACAATTTGAATTGTCTGTATTGTTTAATAAAAATAGATTTATAATAATAGTAATAGAATGAAAATGAATGCCCAATAAATGGGCGTAAAGATGTCTGCTTGCGGTGGAGCTCAGTCCCACACTCTTAATTAATTAATATGAATATGAATATTCAATTAATAAAAATATCATATTTGGACCTCTCACCTCCCTTATTCTCCAAACTTGTTAATTTATACATACATATATGAATATGAGTATGAGTATGAGTATGAATATGAGTATAATGACTGATGCTTAGTTTAGACAAGCTAAGCTATGCTGGAGTATTGATGGCCTAATCATAGCAGCAAAGGCAAATTAACAATGGTTGGAACATCACACTCGACAATTCAATTCAATTTAATTAATTGTTGCTCTTATACATCTATAAAAATATATTTCACAATCAATCTAAATAAATTTGGTAGTTTTTAGTCGATTTATGTGTACTAGATATAGACCAAGTCTTTGGACCATAATAGCCACAATTACGATAGGATATATATATATATATATATATATAAAATAACAATTACAAAATATACCTCTGCAACTTGAATTTAAAACAGTTTTACATTGACGATTATTGATATGAAACATCACTAATTTAATAGGACTCACACATACAATATCTTATGCTCTAAAAGAGAATAACTCGTTTCTTAAATTTTAATGGATGACTAATGCAATATTTAGGGAACATTGTAAATGAATATTAGAAAATTTGTTTACCCGTCGCATATGTATTTATTTATACAAAATATTATCTACATCTATTTAAAGTAAATATTATATGTACTCGATAATAGATAATCAATTATAAATAAATACAGATATGATAAATGTATATTCGATTCGTTAATATCCACTCCGAATATATATATATATATTCATTGAATACATCCATTTAAATATTTGATTTTTTGTAACTTAATTATATCCATTATCATATCTAATAAATAATATTTAAAAAAAATTATCATATAAAATATTCTCTAATTTTTTGTGTATTTTAAATATAATAAACTATGCTTAAAAAATTATTTTATATAATAAAAATTTTATAATCTATATATGTGTATATATATTACAATTGAAAAATGGGGAAGAAAAAATAGTAAATATAATTCGCACATACGATATGGTACGCTCTAAAAGAGAATAACTCGTTTTTTGAACTTTAGTGGATGGACATTATTATACTTATGTGGATGTTTGATAGGAACATTGTACTAATTACCACGGTACAACGTTGGTACTTAAAAATGAGACAACATAATGATTTGGTATTGCCGGTAATACAAATAATTTCAAATTGGAATATTCTAGTTTTAGTGCAGATGGTCTCAAGGTTTACTTTTCATCTCCACCACCACTTGACACATAGAAATCCAATTTTTTGTACTGCATAAAAAATATTCCAAATTTAGTTTTGAGCATACATTTACTTTAATTATTTAATTTTATTCAGTTCATATATACATTTTATTTTGCTTATATTAAACAAACAAAAAATATTAGACAAGTCGTACTTTTTTCTCTTCTCCCCAAAATTATGTTTTTTTTCTCTGTATTTTGTTCTCTAATGATATTATCTTTTCTCTTTTTAATCTTGTCCTTGCCATTTTTTAACAATTTAATCAATAATATCTCAACTATTTCATGTGTTTCACATAATTTAATAATATAATTGTTGAATATTTATATACCAATTGCGTGTGTTTTTTAGTTTTTTATATGTAATAATGTAACCAGGGGAAATAACGTGTTCATTTGGGTAAATTATGTAGCCTGTTAGTTTGGTGGCTGCAAAACTTGGAACATTACAGAAACCTTTTGGCTGTTTGCATTGCGTAATAAATCTTCTCGTTGAATATATTTTTGGATACGTAATTCCTTATTATTATTTGCGAAAAGTTGCGCTAGAATGGCTATTTCCATTGTGATTCCACAAGTTAGTATTGATAGTATGGTACCTCCTTTTTCTCTTTTTCTTCGTTTGACAATGGGCGTCGTCAATGAATGTAGGCGTATAATTATCTCGTGCTATTCTATAATTCCAAATGCGGGATTGAGTTTAGGAATATTTTACTTCATAATGGTTGTAACGCTACAGGTATTAAGTACAGTGTCTATTATTATTAAGGCGTAGATTATTGATGAGGTTGAAAATTGTTTTATTGAATTGACTAGTGTTTAGGTTAATTCAATAAGGGAGATCGAATGATCCAATAGTAATATCTTCTTGGGCTGAGATTTGTAACTACTAGTAAACGTCAGACTAGTCGAGTTGCTCAAATTAGTACTGGTCGAGTAAGAGAATCGAGCAATAGAACAAAAGCGTATAGTAAAAATGGCATGCCTAAAGAGTGGCTGGCAATGGGGTACTTATAGTCTTCTCCAGGTGGGTGATATGTCTAATATACCTCTATCAAGTGCATAGGACTCTTGTCCTTACCTGGGAGTTGTAGGTCATTTCTCAACCTTGTACTATTCCAAGTAGCATCATCTCCTACTTTCCTAGGAGAATAGTACTCTGAAGGCGCGCCTCCTAATAAAGTTAGTGACAAAGGCAGTACAGGGGCAACATGTACTATTAATGCAGAGGCACGCTAATTGTTAGAGCATTGAATGTGATTGGGATACGATTCAATGTCGGAGTGAGCGCTTTAGTCAATAGTGATCCACCATAGAGACTAGTCAACCAGAGAAGTAGCTGGATAGACTAGGCAGTTTAAAACCTCCCATAGGGTAGGGTTGAGAACCATCCACTCGACCTGACATTTATGGTCAAGCGACTTGGCCATGATACTACATATGTATAGAACTTGTCGATAAGAAAGAGCAAGGAGTAGATACGTAACTGAATGACAATTTTGGATATTCAACCACGGTTTTTAAATTATCAATCAAGGTTTAGTGCATTTAATGCGTTTGTTATGTTGAGGTATACAAAGCACCAAAAGATAGTTATGCAATTATTATCGCCGATTGAGTTCCCACATCCAAGTGCCCATAAATAAGCACAGTGAAACTGCTCATTTTACAGTTTTACTACAATTAGTCTAGTCGAGCTTTAAATTCTTAGAGCCTTTTTTCCATTCCAAGTCTTTAGAGTTTCATCGATACCCTGTAAGTTTTACCTTCCCACTTCTGCTTTTCTTTCGTTCTTTGCTAAATATGTTGACTACTTCAAAAACTGACATTATGTCCCAAAGGGCACAACTTCATGGAAAGGGTGAGAATGAGAGCACGTCTAGTAGTTCGTCGAGTTCAAGCTCAAGTAATGAGAGAGCTACCTCTAAGGGCGAGGCAGGCCCAAGTGAGGTGCTAACGTCACGTGGTTGGCTCTTCACCCTTGATCATTATAGTGAGATTGCTTCAAGAATTACCCCAACCAATTTGATGCACATTAGGGAGCTCTACCATATTCCTACGGAGTATGAACAATTAGCATCGAGCCCATGGGATAGGATGCACTGACCTTCAAAGGGGTGTATTATAATTTTCGAGAAGAGATTTAGGTGTAGGCTTAGGTTCCCTCTTGCACCGATTGTAGTTGACCTCCTAGGTGGTCAGGCGGTCAACATAATGCAGCCCTTCCTAACTGCTTTTTGATCATATATAGTTTTATTATGCTGATGCACCTATTCGATCAACCAACTTCTTTTTCTAATTTCTCAAATCTTTTTCACCTCCCATTGTCCCAAAAGTCAGGTCGTGTCGAAAATTCCTAGTGACCCCATCTTCTTTGTACGACCAAGAGTGGAAAAGGTATTTTCTTTACTTTCAAAGGCCTGGGGGGTTTAATATATCGAAAGGGTTGGTGCATGGGATGCTAAAATACATGGTGGCCGAACTCTTTGTATCCGATCAGAGAAAATTTATAGATCTAAGCTAGGTTGGTGCGCCCAAGGCAATGGCATACCACTGCAACATAGTAAGTGTATGGTTGATAATTTTCTTATTGAATGGACTTTTCTGGTCGATCGTACTTTTTTAATGAATTTTTTCTTTCAGGTAAGCCAACTCGAGTATCACTTCTGCCGAAAGGCGAAACTGGCCCTACCAGACCAAGAGCAATTACAGGAGGACTAGGATATCGATACCTTAAAAGCACAGCTGAAATCATCCCAGCTTTACGTTGGCTAGCTAAATAGGAAGGCTGTGGATCTCCACAGACAACTCAATACAAAGGATCAGCAGTTGGTCACAGCCATCTAAGAGAAGCTGCTGCACAAAGCTCAACTAGACGCACAGTAAAGCTATGACTCTGTTGGGACAGCAAGATGCAATGCTACACTACAAGAGGCCCAAGAAGAATTCTTTAAGAAATTTTCGATGATGCGAAGGGAGACAGTAGATCAATTTATGCTCTACTCGGCTTTTCAGGATGCAAGCATAGTCTTCTCGCTCGATGATACGAGGGTTGCCTTTGAAAAGGCCATCAAGCAGCTTGATTATTTGGGCTACACCTTTAGGGTAGAGGATAAAGATCACATAAGCCCTATGCTAGACGAGCAGCTGCAACCCTATCTCTTGCCTGAGAGGATTGCGATTGAAGGTCGCACTGAAGGAAATATCTAAGTTAAGGCAATGACCGTCAATCAATTGAGGCAGACGAAGGTGTCGATAAAGCTTGCCCTTGTGGCAAAAGAGTTTGACTTTACCAATAATTTTGCCTTTGAAATTTGAGATGCCCGGGTCAATGCAGGCGAGTATGTGCTATGCTCCAAGGAGTTTCTGGCCAATAAAGCAGGGCCTTCATAGCTAACACAAGCCGTTCTCCCCTTTGTGTTAGCGATGCCCAAGCTCGGGGTGTTGGTGTCGATTTCATCGAGCGATGAGCTCCACGATGCTATCAAGGAGGGAACACATATAGCTTGGGAAGGTGAGGGCTTAAGCAACAATTGAGGTTCCTACCAGCTCGGGTAGATTGTGGTTGCCTAATATAAGCAGTATTTCACTTTTGTAATCTCTCTTCTTCTTTTTTTTTTTTTGTCGATGGAGGTTGTACTTCAATTGAAATGAATATTTCGTTTAATGAAATACTGTCGTTACTTTGCTCAATGTGTAGCCAATAATTTTATAGTTTTCTTGTTGAATGCAATTGTCTCATCGCAAATGCGTGGTTGATAACCAAATTAATTAACATGAAATCCATAACAACTTTACCATCAATTGAGGTTACTGTTGCAGAGATACACATGATCTTGTTGAAATGTGTTCGATGTTCTATTTTAAAATTTCTTCAACTTTATAGTCGAGTTTCATTACTTTGATGAAGTTCGAAGTTTCTTAATTTTGTAGTGGGGAGCTAGTTCATTAGTTAACTGCAGGGTTAACTACAAAGTTAGGGATAAGAAACCTTAATTGGGCTGCATAAAGCTACTTGTTGGGTTGACTAAGGGATCGATGACATAGTTTGGGCTGAAACGCCTTGAGTTGGCACTATGAACCCACTTTTGGTCAACTACGGGGTCGACTTGAACCTTTAGCTTAGAAGCATTGATTTGGTAGCTTGGAGCTACCTTTTGGTAGACTACGAGGTCAACCTTAAACTTCGACTTAAAAGTTTTAGTTCTTTAGATTGAAACTGCTTCTTAGGTCGACTACAGAGTTATATAAGATAGATGGGAGTGTTTGCCACTATAACATTACAAGTGAATGATAGTAATGTTGCTAAAACTTTATTTATATCATAAAATACAAAGATGATTACAACACGCTTTTATACATAGAATTTCTTCAAGCTGATGGCTTTCCATAGGCGAGGGAGCACATCCCCATCAACGTTGGCAAGTCAATATGCATTGTGCTTTGATATCTTCATGACAATATAGGGTCCCTCCCATTTTGGGTCAAGTTTGTCAATATTCTTGAATACTTCCACCTTCTTGAGAGTAAGGTCTATCGTAAAACAGCATAGCCTAACCCCTTTATTATAGTTTTCTACCATCTTTGATCTATAGCGTTGCATGGTGTTATAGGCTTCTTATCTCCACTTATCAATTGTCTCCTAGTTGAGTTTCCTTTCTAAGGTGTTTCCGAACAGGTTGAAATGGATCACTTAAGCTGTGTGTTGTATGAGTTCAGAGGGGATAATTGCTTTAAAATTATATACAAGACTGTAAGGGCTGTTACCCGTGGTTGTATGAGGGGTATTCCTGTATGCCCATAATATCTTAAGGAGGTCATCTGCCTAGCTCGACCCTATCCCTTGTATTTTGGCTTTCAAGTGGTTGACGATTGTTCTGTTCATTATCTCTGTCTAGCCGTTTGATTGAAAGTTACCTACTAAGGTAAAATGCCAGGTAATTCCCAAGGCCTCGTACCAACTTTGGGTATTTCTTCTCTGAAGCCACATCCCGTTGTTTGAAATGAGAATCTTAGAGAGACCAAAATAACAGATAATATTTTTCTAGATGAAACTTTTGATAGCTGCATCAGTTATTTTTAGGACAACTTCAGCCTTGATCCATTTTGTAAAGTACTTAACTACCACAATTATGAACTTTTGATGACCCGTCGTATTTGGCAATGAACCCAGAATGTCAATCCCCTACTGATTGAGTGGCCAATTGATCTGAAAATTAACCATGGGTATAGCGAGTTGATGTGGGAGGTTCGAGTGGACTTGGCATGATGAACACTTCAAAGCAAAATCAACGTCTTTATGAGTAAGGGATCTTTCTCCTGAATGATTCCCGCACATGCCTGTGTGGATATCCTATAAGACCTCGTGAGCCTGGTCAAGATCTAGGCAACTTAGGGGCAGTCTGGAGATCGATCTCTTATAGAGCTGGCCATGTTTGTTAAATACAAACTTAGTTGCTTGTCCTCGAAGGCAACGTGCCTCATTTTTATCTTCGGGGACTAAGTTGTGAATCAAGTAGAGCTTTATTGGATCTTGCCATAAGGGAACTGTCTCCTCGATATCTCTATCAAATTTTCTTTGAGGGTGCCTATTGATGGTCTACCAATGATCAAAAAAGTTATTATCTTGTCTCTTATACCTCTAGTCGAGCTAGCAAATTTGGACAAGGCATCCGCACGCCCATTCTTAGATCGAAGTACCTAGTTGAGAGTAAACTTTTTGAATAACTGTTATAGTTTTCTAACCTTTTTCAAGTACCAGCTCATTATCGAGTCCTTGGCCTCAAAATTTTCTTTAACTTGTTCTGTCATCAATTAGGAGTCTATGATCGCTGCCAAGTGCTCGACTCCTCGATCGAGTGCCATCCTCATCCTACCAAGGAAGGCCTCCTACTTAACCTCATTATTAGTGACTACATAATCAAGTTTGATCACAAAATCATATTCTTCTGCTGACAAGAAGCAAAAAGCTACTCCTACTCCCCCTCCTGACATGGTCAATGATTCATCGATGTGTAAAGTCTAAACTAGAGGGTTTTGCTGCTCTTTTCAAGGAGATCGACCCGCTTAGCAATGAAATCAGCTAAAACCTATGCTTTGATGACTGTTCTAGGTTGAAAAGTGATATCAAACTCTCCCAATTCAATGGCCCATTTTGTTAACCTCCCTAATGCGTCTGACTTTGAGAGTACTTGCTTCAACAATTGGTTTGTCAGTACTATCATTGCATAGGACTGGAAAAATGGTCACAGCTTCTAAGCCACAGTGACTAACGCTAGGGGGAATTTCTCGATCTCCAAGTAATTATGCTCTAGCCTTTAGAGCGCTTTACTATAATAATAAACTGGTTGATGATTTTCATCATTGGTTGAAACCAAGATTGAGCTAATCAATGCCTCCAAAATAGCCAAGTAGATGTGTAGTACCTCTTCGAACTTTGGCTTGGCAAGCATAGGGAGCGATGACAAATACTGCTTTAATTTGACCAAAGCCCAATCACACTGTTCGTTCCACTAGAAATCCAACTTTTTATCATTTTTGAGAATTTTGAAGAAGGGTAGGCTTTTCTCAGTCAAACGAGCAATGAATCTTTCAAAGGCTATAATCCTTCCGACCAGCCACTACACATCTTTAACTATTTGAGGTGGGGCGATGTCCAACATGGCCTAAATTTTCTATGGATTAGCCTCAATGTCCCTTTGACTGACCATATAATCCAAGAATTTACCTCTTTGAACACCGAACATACAATTATTTGGATTTAATTTCATGTCAAATGCTCACAATATGACAAAGGTGTGGTTGAAGTTGAGTAAATAGTCCTTGGCCTTCTCTGTCTTGACAATCATGTCATCGATATAAACCTCCATAGACTTGCTTATGTCATTCTTGAACATAAAGTTAACTAGTCTCTAGTAGGTTGCTCCAATATTTTTTAGTCCAAAGGGCATTACCAAAGAGCAGTAAACTCCATTAGGGACCACAAAAGAGGTTTTATCCCTATCTTCAGGGACTATGAATATCTAATACTACCCTTGAAATGCATCCATCATACTCAATAATTCACAATCAATCGTGAAATCTACTAGTAAATCTATTTGAGGTAGGGGTAAGGATCCTTGGGGCAAGCTTTATTTAAATCAGTGAAATCATTACACATGCACTATTGTCCCTCATTTTTAGGGACGAGTACAACATTACAAAGCCAAGATGAATATTCAATTTCTACTATATAGCCTGCATCTAAGAGTTTGTTGACTTTCTCCTTGATGATTTAGCTCATCTCAACATTGAAGGTTCTCGTCTTTTGGTTGATCAACTTGTTTAAGGGATCGATATTGAGGCGATGAATAATTACACTAGGGTTTATTTCTTGGATGTTAGATGCCTTCCAAGCAAAATATTAATATTTCTCAACAAGAAATCGATCATGAGATATTCTATATTGGGGCCTATATCTATTTCGATCTTGGTGGTCTTATCGGAGTTCCCAGGCTCTAGCTTGACTATTTTGAACTCCTCGATAAGCTCCACTCGGATATCTTCCAACTTTCTCTTCTTGTTGGTCAGGCCTATCTTGGGTTCTGCTACAGAGGCATCCCCTGAGGTCTTCAATTGCGATTGAGTCTTTTGCTTGCTCAACTTGACCAAAATGGTGTAACATCACTAAACTTTCTTGATGTTGCATAGCAGCTTGTCTCTGCCCACTGAAGTCAGGAATTTGATTTTTATGAAATAAGTTAATACAATGGCAAAAAAATCATTGAGAGCTAGCAGACTAATTATAACATTGTAGACAAATGGGGCGTCGATGACTAAATAGTTTATCATCAATGTCCTTCTATAGGGTGCCTCCCCAAATAATGTAAAGAGGTTGATGGAACTTCACGGAATTATTTCTGACACCCCAAACTCGACCAGAGAAGTACACATGGGCTTGAATTTTAGTTAGCCTAGGTTTTTCCTTTTTAGTGTTGAGAGAAAGATGATGTTGGCAGAGCTGCCATTATCGACCAAAACCTTTCTAACTTCAAATTTGGTAATCTCAATGAAGGCTACCATGGGACAATCAGTTATATGGTCGATATTTTTTCCTTCGAGGTGGGCCAGGTCATCATCAGCGAAGGAGATAGGCTCTGCACTGGCAGATAAATAAAATATTATTTTGATCGGGGAAGCTTTGGTCGACTCTAACCTCCTCTGCATCTGTCTCCTCACCAACTTTGATTTCCTCCAGTGGGACCTTAGTAATCATATCAATTACTCTTCGAATGGATGGGCGGTTATCTTGGGCAGGTTTCTTTTCTTTGTCTTTCTTCCTTGGGCTAACTGACCTTTTTTCTACTGGGAGTTTGATTGATTTTGCCTCCTTAAGTTTGTGCATTGCTAGCTATGTACTTCTTGAGATGGCCATACCTAATGAGCCTCTCAATTTCATCTTGGAGATTGAAGCAGTCATATGTGTCATGGCCTCTTTTTTTGTAAGAATAGCGATATTTCTTTAATTTTTTTATTACTTCAGTCTCTATTAGCTTTCTCAATTTCTTGAGGAGATTGTCATGTTGGATTAAAATAGGACCTTTCTCATCGGGATGTTAAGCAAAGTGTAATCATGGAACCATTTTATTGGAGATTAACAACCTTCCCTTTACTTCTGGTCATTTTTCTCTTTATTATTCTTTTTCTCGACCTTAAGGTTGCCAAATTTTAATTCGTTTATTTCCTTTTGGGTCATGTATCTCTCCACCAAGTTGAGCAACTCATCCATCGATCGTGGATGTTCTTGCATAAAAGCATTGGCGCACTCTTTATGTCGAAGTCCTAAGAACAACACATTGATCAAGAACTCAATCCTAGAGTTGTCGATCTTTAACTTCTCCATGTTGAACCTAGTAAAAAGTCATAGAGGGACTTCCCCTCATTCTATTTCACAATGTGCAAATGGGTATGGGGGAGCTTCACCCTTCGTCAACTAGTTAATTAGTGTAGGAACTTATCACACAGCTAGTTGTAGGAGTATATCGACGACGGTTTAAGTTTGATAAACCAATTGGGCACAACACCTTGGAAAGTAGTCACCAGCAACTTCACATGTATGTATGCATTATGTTTGTGTAGTTCCATCATGTGTTCAAACTGCATCAGGTGCTCATTAGGATTAGTTGAGCTATCGTACCGCGAGAGTCTAGTCGAGACCTTTGCATCAATGGCAATGTGCTTATCGATTATCTCCTATATGAACAGCAACTCTCCCTCTCTCGGCAAGACCTTTGGAGTCCCTCTGGGTTGGGCATCTTTTCAGTGTTTCTCCTCGAGATCTCGTTGAGGTGTCTATTCAGCTGTGCACTTGGTAGGAAACTTCTTCCCCCTCCTCCTGATCCACCTAGGTCTTGTTGCAATTGAGCTGAGGCCTCACATGCTAGACCCTATCGTGCTGTGAGGCTTGAATAAGCTGTGCCGCATGATTCGCTGATTTGCCCATTTCCTCATGCTGCTCCAATCTTGAACATTCAACCTTATCACACTGCGGGACTCAATTAGGTTGAACGTAATGATCTATAGAGTCAACAATCTCTTTCCTCAACTCTGGTTGCCCCCTTTCTCCATAGAAATGCTTGGGACTGGCTTCTCGTCTGGTTGGCAAGCACCTAGACTCCAAGGGACCGTGACTATCCTGAAGGGACCTCTCTTCTAGCAGTGGTGGTTGCGAGGTTGCACTATTAGCTAGAGCATGCATGGTTGTGTACCTATTCTGTGCCGCAGAAAGTTGAGCAAAAATTTGGGTAGAGATTTATTCACTTATAAGTTGCATTGGCTAAGGCATGGTCATAGTAACAATTTGCTACAGTGGGACGCTGGGACCCGAGGCATGTGATCCTTGCTGAGGCTGAGAAGTAGGAGGAGACGTAGTCCTTCTATTTTTTGCCTTTTCAAATGCATCTTGCTTGGTGTTTACCATATTTTTAGCTGCAATCTCAAGTTTCCCACAAATGGCGCCAAAATGATGAGGTTGAAAGCTGTTTTACTGGATTGGCTTGTGTTTGGGCTAATTCAACTAGAGAGGTCAAATGATCCAATAGTGATATCTTCTTGGGTTGAAATATGCTCCACTAGCAAACGTCAGACTAGCCTCGACTAAGGCACTCCAACGCTCAAATTAGTACTGATCGAGTGAGAAAATCAAACAGTAGAGTAAAGTGTATAGTAAAAATGGCATACTTGGAGAGTGGTTGGCAATGGGGTATTTATAGCCTTCTCTAGAGGGGTGATATGCCTAAGATGCCCCTATCAAGTGCAAAGGGCTCTTGTTCTTGCTGAGGAGTTGTAGGTCATTTCTCAATCTTATACTATTCCAGGTGATATCATCTCCTGCTTTCCTGGGAGAATAGCACCTGGAGGTGCACTTCTTGATAGAATTGGTGGCGGAGGCAATATTGAGGCTGCATACGTCATTAATGCGAAGACACTTTGATCGTCAAAGCATTGAATGTGGCAAGATACAATTCGATACTGGAGTGAGCACTCTTGCCAATGGTGATTGACCATAGAGATTGGTCGACCAGAGAAGTAGCTGAATGGACTAGGTGGCTTGAAACTTCCCATCGGGTAGGGTCGAGAACCATTCACTTGACTTGGCAGTTATAGTCGAGTGACTCAGCCCATGATATTGCATATGTACAAAGTCATTGGTCGACGGCCCACCTGGTTCTAGAAACATAGTTGAGCCCTAGATGCAAAGTGGGCTTGGAAGTACACTCTATAGTTGATAACTGTTGGGTTGGACCTGTTGGGCTATCCATATCAGTTATTAATATTTTTATTTAAAATAAAAAAATATAACATCTCATTTATGATTAATCATTTTAAAATAGTATTATTTCATATAATATATTCAAGTAAGTATATGTAAATAGTGAAAAAAAACACATATATTGACAATTTGAACACACACAGCAAGTATGTTCCACTCACCAATATGCATTTAATTTCAATATAGTTATGGTTTAATTGACTAAAATTTAAGTATTTGAATTATGGGTAATTTCTGGCTTTACCGTATGTGGGTAACTTTGATTAAGACCCTGTTCAAACCCACTTTACTATTTTCTCTAATGGGTTTAGGTATAGTAAATGTTGACTGAGTCTAAGCTCCATATTTTTATTATTTTATGGGCTTAAATACCGTGTTATCCTACTTATTAAGGCGTAACCTTAAATTTTTTAGGTGGAGTCGACCCAAAAACCTATGACCTATGATCTATATACGCGGTTGAACGGTTTGCAAAATTTGCAAAATTTCTGCAACTTTCTTTGCTATTGAATGGCAAAAATTCAAACATTCATACTTACAGGTGGATTTGTGTCCCACACGGATTTGATATTGTCTACGATGAAAGTGAAGGCTGGGCAAGGCTTACCACCAAAAGAAGATGAAGAACATGAGAGGAAATGTAAACTGCACTTAATGAGTTGAGGGTCCATTTAATTTTGGTCACGCTGAAATGAGTTACATGCCTTTTTCCGTCCCTTCATTATCACTGGCATTGTGATTTATTTCACCGTTGGCCGTCGGGAAAGTGGTTATAACCTTTTTCCGTGGTTCAATCAGAAACAATTCTAGAATGCTCAATGAGTCCAACATTTCCAAGATTTCACTATCCTTCATTAGAGGGACGATCGACATGATTAAAGCAGATGGCCCTCATTGATTGAATTGTTGCTTATTCCTTTCAAACGTCACAACAATTCAGTCGGAAAGTCTACCCAAAATTATGTTTATATTTACAAACATATACTGTCGTTTTCTCGTCATTCTCATCTATTGATCAAACTTAAATTTAATTTATATAATATATTTTTTATATCATTTTAAAATAATTAATATATATATATACTTGAAAGAAAAAGAAAAAAGAAAAGAAAAAAGAACATGTTTCATGATGTTTGCATACACATTTGGAGGAAGGTTTTTTTATGAAAAAACACCTCCAATATTAAGAGAGTAAGAATAAATTATAAGCTATTTCAAGCCATCTGTTTCTTCAAATGTGGGACAATTAAGTACTCATTATGCCTCTTAGTCAGGGGGCTCGGAAGAAGGCATATGATGATATCCAAATATGATGCCACTATAGGAGCTTAGGGTGTATTGTCTCATAGACACATAATTTGGTAGAATTTTGTCTTCAAAAAGCGCCTTATTAATAACTATTTCAAATCCTCAACTCCTTCCGATATAGAATGATTAGGTATCATAATTTTTTTTAATAAAAAAATATAAACCACCAAAATTTCTACCTTTATATTTACCATAATTATTATTTTCAAACAAAATATTTGAATTACAATCTCACTTTTATTTCCAAATTTATTATTATTGTTTTAATTTTTGAAAATATTAAAAATTAAAAATTAAATGAAACCGGCAAATCGTTTTTTTTTTTTTTAAAGAAGACCGCCTGTGCCATGGCGGGGGGTTTGGCGTAGACCCCTACCATGTATATTACAAAAGAAGGTGAGGTACAACAAAATCAACGAAAGCGGTACAAAAGGAGGACTCCTCCCTTACATAATAAAAAACAAAACTTTCAAAAGCCCTATGTTAGGCCCAATAGTTAAAGCTGAAACTGTAAGTTTCCAGCCCATATTCTTGCTGAAAAGTAATTAAGTTTATTGGTTGGGTATATATAAGTAGGAAGTGGTAGGTAGCCCAAGAAGTTTTCAAAAACCGGCAAATCGTTGTCTGCATGTAAGTTTCTGTCAATTCACCGAGAAGGGCCCGACAACTTGGACAAATTATCCATCCGTTTGGCGGACTCAAGTGTCATGGGTGGAGATGTATGTCCATCGGTATTAACAACATGGCTTCTGTCACCTTTCACTGTACTCCATTCTAACTATTTTCCTGGCTCCAAATTTGAGATTATAATTGAACAGTAAAACTTGTTATAATTTTATGTTATTATTTTTATTAAAAAAATGATATTTGAAATTATTATGTAGCACCTCAGTATTTTTTAAATTGATAGAAAAAAATTTTAAAAAGGAATACTGAAAAATTGAACCTTACTTTAAAAAGTAGTAAGTAAATTTAAGAGAAAGAGAGGAAGAGGGAGAGGGAGCGTTTTGTTAATAACATTGTGATAATTAAAATCATTTATCTAATTATCGATTTCAGTTCTATTTAAATTGAGTTTGTATTCTTACACTATGTTTTTTTATATTTTGGACATTTTGTTAAAAAAAAAATTAAGGAAAGTAGGTTTTTAGGAGAAAATTTGGAGAATATGCTAAGTGTTTCTTTTTGTTTTGAGGAAATTAAGAAAATGATTTGAGAATGAATTATTTATTTATTTATGTTTTGGGAGGGAGACAAATTTTACTGTAAATATCAAATCAGTTGCTTTTTTGTTGGATTTATAGAGTAAAAATAATTTTTTTATATATTAAATGTATATATATTTATAGTTGGATGATGATGATGATGATGATGATGTGTGTGTGTATATATATATAATAATTGAAATATGAGTTTAATTAATTTAATTAGTTATTTATTTTGAAATTTATGTTTTTATAAATTTAAAATTAGTAAGTGATGTATTATTTGGAATGAAATATATTAATAAATTTAAATTTTTCATTGAATCATAATTATATCTTAATTATAAAAAAATCAGTTTATATCATGATTGTTAATATCGACTTATAAAAAAATTAATTGTTGTACATTAATTATAAACTAATTATTGTTTATTAATTAAAATATAATTATTTAACTATTTATTACTTTCGATTTATGTATAAATAAAACTTAGTTATTTATTTAAATAAAATAATTTTTTAATAATTTATATATAAGACTATATAACGATTCATTAAATTAAAATAATAATATTATTATTATTTTGGGTGAATTGGGAGGGGTGGGGGAATAAAATTTGAATTTTTGAAAAAACATTTAGAGAATGTGCATTCATTCTAAAATTTTTCTGGATGTTGATAATAGACCCTCCAATCTCAATCATTAAAAAAGAATCTTTAATTTGAATTATTCATGTAATAACAACTTACTTTAAAAAAAAACTCAACTAAAATATAAAAAATTAAGTACCCTTAATTTATAATACATAAAAAATAGAATGATAAACTACTTTTTACTAATAAATAGATAATATAATTAATATTATTTTATATATTTAAATACCATTAATTTATGTCACACAAAATATAATGACTTAATTATTTTTAACAAATAAAATAAATAATATAGTCTATTTTATTTTATTCACTTAAATTAAAAATTGAATACTAATTGATTCATCTCTAACTTTCATAACACTCGACAAACCTTTTTGTTTTCTTAATTCTTGTTTTATTTTAAATTTTGTTTTCTTTATTTTTAATTTTTTACCTTTTTATTTTTTTTCTCTTTTCCTTCAATCTCCTTTCCACGACTTTTTATAATACCTTATTTGGTATCCTTTTCTTTTTTTATTTTAAGAACTTTTAATATTTCGAAAAACAATAAACTCAACATATTGAAAACAAAATAAGAACTAAGAAAAGTAAGACTATAAATGTGATATGGGATAGCCTAATAGGCCCAATATCAAGTGGGATATCCTAGGAGGCCCAACAGCAAGTCGGGGCCAGATTGTCCATCAAAGATCATTTGGTCGACTAGTATTGACCTTACTTGGCAAGATCCGTGGTTGACTTGCATCGACCTCAGAATCACTTCAAATATTCCAATAGGTCCAACATTAAGTCCGCGATCTATGATCGACCAGTCAGATTTGGTTAACATATATCAATCTCGAGATCCACTCTGACGTTGACTCGAATCTCCGTCGCATTTATTAGTCTGATAGGCAACATGCCTTTGCATTAATGACACGTGACAACCCTGCCACCACCTTTGGAAGGGAGACGCTTCCATAGTACTATTCATCCTGAAATATAGGAGATTCAGCCACTTGGAATAGTATCAGGATCTGGATTTAGAATGACCATCAACCCCCTGACAAAGACAAAAGTCAGTACACCTGATAAGGGCACCATGAACAAATCACACCTGGAGAAGGCTATAAATACTTCGCACTCAACCATGCTCAAGGTAATGCCAAATAAGCTATAATCCTTCTATACTCTCAGTATTCTATTCGATTACTACATCTCAACCAAAACTAACATGAGCATCGGAGTACCTTAATTGGGGGCACCTCAGCTAGTTTAACTTGTGTTGTGGCTGCAAATCTCAAACTTCAAGAGAAATACAACTTTAAATACTCGACCTCCCTGGTCGAATTCATCCCAAACACTACCCTTTTCACTAGAAGCGACTTTCAGCTGCATCAAAATGAATGTTCAAAAACTCATTTACTTTTCGCACACGTATCCATTTATACAAAATGTATCCGCATCCGTTTAAAGTGGATATTATTCATATTCAATTAGTAGATATGTAATTATAAATAGATATGGATACGGGATATGGCAATGCGTATCCGATCAGCTTAATATCCACTTTGAATATATATTCATTAAATAATATACAATTTATATTTTTCAATAAAAATCTGATAATCTATGTACGCATATATATATATATATATTATAATTGAAAAATTGGGAAGAAAAAAAAATAAATTTAAAAAATTATTATAATATAGAGAAAAAATTGAAAAAAAAAGTTAAGCAATATAATTATTATTGGTTGACTTTATAATTAATATACTTAAAAATTATTATTATTAATTAGTATTAATAATTAATTATAAAGTTAATTATTTATTAAAAGTTATGCTATTTGTTTGATTGCTTTGTTTTTAATGAAATCGTATAGTTCCTCTTATTAATTAAAATGTGCATTTTTCATAGGATTATTGAGTCATGTATTTCGATATTTGTAAATAGATATTTAAATTATTATCGTTGAATATGAATATAAAAAAATAATTCAAATATAAATAAATTTAATCAAATATAAATGCATTTGAATAATTATAATTGAATACAAATATGTTCGAATTCGATCGATATCCAATATATACAAATTCGAATATCATTTTTAAATATCCATTAAATCTGTATCCGTATCCGAAAATTCAAAAAATTAAACAAACATGAATATGAAAATGGTGTACTCGATCCATTCGGTATTCATTTACATCCCTAAAGAAAACTATGGTTTGCAAAGTAGTCATTTTACATATTTTGTATTTAGAGTACCTCAAAAAATTTAATAAAAATTCTAAAACAAATAAAAAAAATATAAAAATATGTATTAGGGTATGTATTATATTTTAGTATAATTTTGAGTATTATAAAATTAACACAATAAATTAACTTGTTACAACAATACTGACAATGTTTCATTCAACTAATAAAATATGTACATATTGAAACCTACTTATACAACATAATAAAAGTAATTGATATAAGCAAAAATTGCATGCAATATAACAAAAATTGATTAATGAGACCCATAAAATATATGATTGTTAATAGAATTTTCATATTAATAAATTTGAAATATATCTAGAAATAATATTAATTGAATAAAAATAAAAAAAATAAATTAAAATAATAAGCATTATCAACATAATTTAACTTAATTTATTTATCAATAAAAAAATAAATATGTAAAATAACGTATTAAAAAGTCAAAAATATTTTCATTTTATTCATCCCTCCCACTCACCCTCCACTCCTTTTTTAATGTACTATTAATCAAATATAATGATACAAAAATGCCTTTAAACTATTTAATACTATTTTTCATACTATAAGAGTATAATTTTCATATTATTTATAATAATAAATCTAGACATATTCTACTATTAATTAATAGCATTTCTTAAATATTGAATAATTAAATATAGCTAGATAATATAACCTTTAATTATTTCAAACAGCTCAATAATGTTAAAACAATGGATATATATATATAATCATTTAATTAAATTTAATTATTAATTAAGAAATAAGGTAAAAAAATTAAAATATAAAAATCCAAATCGATCATCTTAGAAAATATAAGTTTAATAATTTTAAAAAAATAATAAGCATATTTAATTAAATTTAATCACATTTATTTATTAATTGTAAGTTCAATAATAAAAAAAAGTCTAATATATCATCTTAAGAATATTATCTTGATTAAATGTACTTAGATATAAAAATTAAAACAAACAAACAAATAAAAAAGATCCCATCCCCGTACCCCACCCCATACCACCAGCGGCCATGGCGGGCCGCCATGACCAGTGTAAATTTTATTAATAATATTATAACATTTATAAGTAAATTGGTACTAATTCAATAGAATGAAAATGAAAATGAATATTTTAGCTATTTACTACTAACTTTTTTTTTTGGGATAAAAAGGTACTAAATTTTTAAGTAGAATTTTAAAATTTTAAAATTTATGAACTGCTTAAATTGAAAAAAAAAATTTAATGATTGAGATATTTTCAATTGATGTCATGCCAAAACAATTGGCATGGACAACCCCTGGAAACGACTTCACATTTCATTTGGCAGTATGCAGACTGTATCTTATCTTGCTGTTAATGTTGTGGCAGTATGCGGAAATATTACTTTCATCTGTAAATTTGAGGATAAATTCATCACGACTCCATTAACGCCGCTACTGTCAGTCATATCGGTCAGACGTTACTATATAAACTTGCCATTACTTAGTGTCCAATCGGACGCCCATTATTCCGACCTCCTATAATTATATGTTCCCGAAAAACACTTTATGTTTGGTTTTCTTTTGAGTGTTTTGGAAAAATATTTGAAGAATGATTTAGGGTAATATGATGTATGATCGGTTGTGTTTTGAAAATTGGGCAGAGATTTTTTTAAAATAATATTGTATGTTTGATAAGAAGATAAATTGTACTGTAAATAATTACCTTGATAAGAAGATAAAGATAATAAATAACAATGATTGCAATGAAATGATCATTTGACATAACCACCACACCTAACTTACCTTGATCGCAATTTATTTTCACCAATTACATAAGTTAATCAATGGGGACCCTCATCTATTAATTTCTTTGTTTCCAAGTTAAATTAATTCCCTTCAACTTAACATTTTTATTAATCAGTTGAGTGGTCTGTGGTCCACCAGAATAAGTTTTTTTTTGAGTTTTAATAGACTTTTGATATGCGTATATATAAATTAAAAAAAATTATTAATTAGAAATATATATATATATATATATATATATTTGAGATACAAAGCAGAATGAGGAAGAGATTCTGCGAGTATAGAGAAGTGGCAACTTTGGAGGAGTGTTCCAAAAAAAGAGGAGAAAAGGACATAATGATTATATTCTTTGATTAATCATGAGCTCAAACAAAATTTTCCAGGAATTATAACAATGCACCACCTGCGAACAAAAGTTTAATTAATATCTCAGAATTGACCAGTATATTAATTTTCTACTGTCGCCTGTTTTGTTATATTTTCATTTTTAGTTTTTATTTTTATTATTTTCAAAATTTGAAATCGTAGTTAGTGAAAATGAATTGAAAGTTAATTTGTATTTGATTAAATTATTAAAAAAATAATATTAACATTGGATTTAGTAGGATGTTGGTAGAGAGAGAAATAATAAAATATAGAGAGAAGATATATAGGTTATTAAGGAATGTATTTTAAAAATGAAAATAAAAGTGATATCGAACTAAAATATATAAAAAGTTATATATTTTATTTTTAAAATAATAAAAAATGTGAAAATAAAGATTGAAAATGAAACCCACGTAATTTCCGTTGTCCTAACCCAAAAAAGCGTGCGTTTCTGTGTGTATTTATTCCACAATTCTCAAATTAATTATTTTGACTTATTAGAAGAAAATTCTGAGATAAAAAAAAAAAAAAAAAAAAAGCCGTCTTCTGTTGGATGAATTTATGAATAGAAGACCTTCTTTTGGCTCATTAGGTAGATTTCTATAGTATGTGAAACCCGAACAGCCAAATTTAAAATTACATTTTAGACAATAAGAGGCAAAGTTTAATTAATTATTAGAAAAGAAAAAATAAAAAGGGCAAGAGATTAGAGTTTTAGATATGGAAATCCAGAGATGAAAATAAATTAATTTTTATTTTTCATCAATAAGAGATAAAATAAAACACATCTGAATTTAATAAAGTAAATTACAAATTGGAGATATTAAAACGTCAACTCAATTTAATAAAATAAAATTAAGAAAATCAGTGAGAAAAGATACATGAATGTTTTGTGAACAAAAGGAAAAATTAGAGAGGCAATTACAAAACCAATTAGAGAAAGTTTATTTTGAAAAATTAACGAATTTATAGACGAAAAATTTACAGAATTACTCAAGACAGATTCTCACCAAAGGGGGAAAAAAAAAAGATTCGGACATGAAATTTAAATAGATCTCCAAATTCAGAGACTTGGAATCAGTCCGTCTCTCGCAATTAGATATGGGCTTTCTGGCCCAAGTTTAGAGATCTCGAAATGGGCCCCTGAAAGCCTCTCCCGACGTCTTGTTTGTAACGTACGCGGAATATATTATGTACTAATAGGCAGTGTTAAAAATAACAAACCAAAACAATTAATTTCCATGAGAGTTAAATGACAACAGGAAATCAATGATGATTATAATGATTTATTTTAAAAATTAATACATAATATGCTTAGAGATGGCAAAATTTTGATAATTGAAAGTGTACAATTAAATGAGAGGACAGGATTGTCATCTCCTAACTATAGATGGTTTGCTTCACACAACCCAAAAAGGGTGAAATCAGAGCAAGCTGAGTGAAAGAACGCGTATTTTATATTCAATATTTCCACTACGACTGTAAATAACGTCAAAGACTGATGAGACTATGGAGCGGTGAAATCAACTGTAACAATATAAAAGTTTAAATGCACATTTCAAAATTTACGAATTTAAATAAATGATTTTTATTGAAATTGAGCATAACAATATTTTATATAATATAAAAAATTTTAATAGTGTCGTTTTCAATATACTCCACTAAAAAGTCATATTATATTTTATTTTTGAGACTCCTTAACAACATTTATGGCGGGAAAAAAAAACAATTCACTTATAGCTTTTAAAAGACTAAAAAAATCTGTCGTTATGCCTTAATTATGTGCTCATGTTCCATATTTCAAGGACAAGTGTTAATGCCTGAAATACAGGTGTGATATTTGAGGATAAGCGTTTGATGCATATGACCAACAGCAAAGGTGCTTGTATTCCTATCTAAGATCATCATGTTTTCTTCAGTAATTTCTAGACCTAACAAATGGATACTAAAATAACCTAAAAATAGGTAATGACGGGATGGATAAATTTATCTATAGGTAAAATTACTCATTTTTTATTGGATACGAGATAGTGGATCTATTATTATTCATGATTGTGGATAATGGACAACCCACAGGTACCTATAGTAAATTTTTATTTTTTTATATTTAAAAGTAAACTAACATGTATTTTTCAATTTATATAATGTTATTCAAAGAGGATCTTATTTAAAAATACCTAATCCAATTTTCACTTTAGAATTCACTCCCTATCAATCACTTTCTTATTTTGAACTCCTCATCTCTAGTGTTAATTTTGAGTTAACTTCTAACCACCTAAATTGACAAAAATGCCTTCATTTTACGTTTTTTTTTTTTTACTTTTTTCTAAACTTGAACCATTCCCAGCTCATCTCTCTCTCTCTCTCTCTCTCTCTCTCTCTCTCTCTCTCTCTCTCTCTCTCTCTCTCTCTCTCTCTCTCTCTCTCTCTCTCTCTCTCTCTCTCTTCTATTTTTTGCTTCGCTCCCTACAGAACGCGAGCATTCATCTCTTCTTCCTCTCCCCCCTGCTCCCTTTTTTTATTGCAATAGCCTACAATATTCTAGTGAGAAGAATAAAGTTTTGTCTCCATTTCCACATGGTGAAGCAACATTTTACTCTTTCATCGCAGCAGTTCTTTTTTTTTTTTTTGTTTAGCTAGAAAAAACGTTAGGTAGTGCTGAAGAACCTCAAATTCAACTATTAGGAAGTTATTCATACAATGGAAAACTCTATATCATGTCTATTTTTGAAAGCATAACCCTAATGAAGTTGTATTTCCAACTTGAGAAAAAATGGTGTGAAATTTGTCCTCAATTCCACAAATTCCAATACTTTGCTCCCCATCAGAAAATGTATGTGATTTTGAATACTAATGAGGATGTGTCCAATGTGATTCACCTAGATTTGCACTTGAAGATGACCTTCCTTAGTTGACATGATTGTTGTGTAGAAATGTGAAGTTAGTGAACAAGGAAGGCAAAGTAGCTATATGAATAAGTAAATACTTTATATCTTCAATTTCACACTGCATTTGTTGTTCAGCATACTTCCATTGTTGCAAGTGGTACCTCTTTGCATTATTATTACTTTGCTCTTCTTTGTTAAATATTGAATTTGTTAAATTCAATACTTCAATTTTCTATGTTAAATGTTGGATATATCTATTTTAGTACTTAGCTTTTCTTTGTTAAATACTAAATTTCTTCATTTCAATATTTAAGTCCTCTATGCTAAATACCAAATTTTCCATTTTTCAATACTTGCTCTCTTATGTAAAATATTGGATTAAGCTATATCAATACTAAGCTCTTTTATGTAAAATAATGAATTTGTTCATTTCAATACTTAGCTTTTATATGTTAAAAACTAAATTTGTTAGTTTTTTATTGTTTAGTCTTCTACTTTAAATACTTTCATTTTAGTACTTAGCTCTTCTATATTAAATACTGGAATTGTTCATTTCAATACCTAGCTCTGCCTTGTTGAATACTAAAATTGTTCATTTTAGTATTGATCTCGTATATGTTAAATACTGGATTTGTTCATTTGAGTACTTCAGTACTAATCTTGCAACACTTTATTCTCAATTAATGCACCAACCAAGTAAAGGAAGAACTAACCATTAATGCACCTAATGTGATACCTCAGCTAGGTTGTAGAATGACATAGAGAATTCCATCTCAAATTGATGTTCAAGTTATTAGGTGTAAACATGTGGTAAAGCCGGTCATATTCGTTGTACATGTAAAGAAGTTACAACTAGCTAGATTAGCTTGATCTTGATGATGTATTTATTTACCATTTTGTTGTATATATACGCTTAATATACCTTCTTGTCATTACTTTGTAACTAATATTTTGCTTTTTATGATTAATCCATAGGACAAGAGTGCATGGAGGGGATATAATCAATGAAAAAAGGATTGCATGATTTTCAGGGACCGATGACAGCTGCAAAGTTTTACTATTAGAACGAAATGTTAGATTTAGATTGTTTGGACATTTATGTACTAATATATGTTGAACTTTTGTTGGATTGTTTGCTATTGCATATATTGTAATATGTGAAGATTTTTAGATATTATACCAATATTTCTTATTTGGCGTAGATTTGTATTTTTAGCTATTTTGCATATTTGAATCTTTAATTATTGTATAGATTTGTAGAAATTAGTATATGATACAAGTGTACCGCAACTAAAGTTTTTTTCACCATACTGAATTGTTGGGTTTTTATACATGTTTTTAAGATTTTTATGCAATATTTTTGTAATTTTATACTGAATTTGCCCTGTTTTGTACTTAATCAGCATGTTTTGTTACTTGCTTGTCCTTTGGTCAAATTTAGCTCAATTCAAAGTGTGAAACAACACATAAGACCTTTTAATATCGTAATATCATATTTTCTTCAAGTAATGATAGTGACAAAATTGTGCAAATGGTTGGGAACATAGCTACCTACATCTAATCACTTGTGTTCTCATTCATATTAGTAAAAGCAATTGGTGTGTGAGGTAAATGTATGAAGCTCTCATGACTAGATCAGTCCCCAAGACTGATAAATCATGTTTTGATAGTTATGCAATGCTTTAACTAGTTAAACTCAACTTAATCTCTTGTGTACTAAGAATGATACTGAAAATTGATTAAAAAAATATCTATTTTTGGGATTTATGTACTTCAGCTCTATAGTTCTATGCTAAATTCACCTTGGTTCTATACTTATTATGTGTACTTTTGTACTTGATTCTCTTTTGGCTGATTTTACCTTAATTTGAAGGATGAAAAGTCATATAAAACACTCCAATACAATAATATCATATTTTCTTTAAGTAATAGTAGTGATAGCACATGTGCAAATACTTGGGAACAAAACTACCCATATCTAACCACTTGTGTTTTTATTCATATTAGTACAAACCATTGGTGTATGAGGTAAATGTATGAATCCAACACCACTGTCTAGAGCCAATGAACATATCTTGACTAAATCAGCCCCCAAGACTGATAAATCATGTTTTGATAGTCATTCAATGCTTTAATTAGTTGAACTCAACTTAATCTCTTATGTATTAAGAATGATATTGAAAATCAACAAAAAAAATACCTAATTTTGGGATTTTAGTACTTCGTCTCTATAGTTCTATGCTGAATTCACCCTAATTCTATACTTATTTTGCATATTTTTGTACTTGATTCTCTTTTAGCTAATTTTACCTCAATTCAAAGTGTGAAAAGACACATAAGACACTCTAATACAATAATATCATGTTTTCTTCAAATAATAGTAGTGATAGCACGAGTGCAAATAGTTGGGAACACAACTACCCATATCTAACCACTTGTGTTTTTATTCATATTAATACAAACCATTGGTGTATGAGGTAAATGTATGAATCCAACACCATCGTTGAGAGCTAATGAACATATCATGACTAAATCAGTCCTTAATACTGATAAATCATATTTTGATAATCATACAATGCTTTAACTAGTTAAACTCAACTTAATCTTTTATATGCTAAGAATGATATTGGAAATTGATAAAAAAAAAATACCTATTTTTGGGATTTATGTACTTCAACTCTATAGTTCTATACCGAATTCAACCTGGTTCTGTACTTATTTTGCATGTTTTTGTACTTATTTCTCCTTTAGCCAAACTTACCTCAATTCAAACTGTGAAAAGACACATAAGATACTCTAATATAATAATATTATGTTTTCTTCAAGTAATGGTAGTGATAACATGTGTGCAAATGGTTGGAAACACAACAACCCACATCCAACCAATTGTGTTCTCATTCATACTAGTATAAACCATTTATACATGAGCTAAATAAATACTTTTGACACCACCATCAAAAATTAACGAACTTCTTGTGAATATATTAGTCCTAGGAGTAATGCACATGGTTTAATGCTCATGCAATGATAAGATTGAGACAAATTCAACTTAATCCTTAATGCACTAAGAATGATACTGAAAATGCACAAACAAGTACCAATTTTTGGAATTTTTGTACTCCAGCTCTACCATTTTATACTAAATTCACCAATGTTCTATACTCATTTTGCGTGTTTTTGTACTTGTTCTTCGTTTAGCAAAGTTTACCTCAATTCAATGAGTAAAGCAACACATACGACCATCTTATACAATCAAATCATTTTTTCTTCAAGAAGTGGTTGTCATAGCATGTGTTCAAATGAATGGGGACACAATACTCATATCCAACTACTTATGTTCTCATTCATACTAGTATAACCCATTCATGCATGAGCTAAATAAATTATTTTGACATTACCATCGAAAACTAATCAACCTCTTATAACTATATCAATCCTAATACTAATGCATCATTGTTTAATAATCATGTAATCACCAAATGAAGACAAATTCTACTTCATCTATAATGTACTAAGAACGATACTAAAAATCGATGGGAAAAATATCAATTTTTAAGATTTTTATACTTCATCTCTACAGTTTTGTACTGAATTAACCCATGTTCTGTACTTATTTTATATGTTTTTGTACTTACTTTTATGCTCATATTTCTTTATGCTCGGTACCATTTTTTTTTATCTCAGTACTAGTTATGTAAATATGGATACCATATACATCTACAATTGTATTGCATTTGAACCACCTTGTAACATATACATTTATATCAATATCTATATATAAATAAATTTCCAAATTACACCATAGATTGTAAACACTATCCATTTTGATCATCTAAATACAAAAATAATAAATACTATCCGTCAAGAATGTTTGAAATATTGAAATATTCACCTCAATATCCATATACAAAAAGTAAATTCATTCAAATAATACCATTCGAACATTATCATTCAACCTTCAAATATATTAAACCAGACTCAACTATTAGAATTTTTACAATAATATGTGCTCGATATTCATCTATAGAACTGTTATTTGCATATCCCAGAAATCCTTGGTGTTTTATACAAAACACTCTATCCAAAGAAATGCACAAACTCTACAGTCCATGTCACCATTTTGTTGGCAACTAAAACTTATTTGCACTTCATTTTGCACCACAACATACTCTAATGAATGTCGAAGGTTTTTGGTCAAAACTTTAGCCTGCAAAAGTATTTGATATTTTTTATTCAAATAATTGGATGAATGAATCACAAATGTAAGCAACAAAAGTACTAGCCATTATTTATGTAGAAAAGAGAGACATACATAACTACATAAATACTGCATTTGAGATTTTGGAACTACAACTCACAATATAAATACTTAAAGTTTGAATTTATGGACCAAAAATACTTACACAGAATATTGAATTGGAGGTTTTGTGTAATACAATCCACAATTTAAATACTAAAAGTTTTAATTTTTACACAAAAATAAAAAATTGAATAGCATACTGATTTGGAGGTTTTGTGTATTGCAAACTCATAATTGAAATACTAAAAACCTGAATGTTGCTATTGAAAAAGCTGGAACATAATACCAACTTTGAAATTTTCTATACTGCAACTCACAATTTAAATATTAAAAATTTGAATTTTCATACCATATTTTTTGAAAATAATACTAATCATATTAATGATAAATTTGCAGGAATGGATGCCCAAGAAATGCTTTTGGTCAAATTTATACACATCGTATACACCATAAATAAGATAATATCCCAAAAATTTAGTTACAAAAAACTAATATATACTATACCTTGTATGAATTATATAATTACTAAATTCAGATAACTGATAATTGAAGCATACAATTAAAACAACAAGTGAAGTATAAATTGACAATATTCAAGTATGAAAAAACTTATACTTTTTTAAAATAAAATAAAATACTAATTGTGGGTGAATTGAGTATATCAAAGTCAGGCCTAAAATAATTAAAACCAAAATCAAACAAGAAGCAAACAAAGAAATGTATGAAAATTCTTTCTGTATTTTATACAAAAATAATAGAATAAAAAATTACACAACTTAGGCTATGAAATTGGAGGGCAAAAATAGAAACCCTTCTGGCTTCGACAACAAAATGAATGGAGAAAAATTAGTCCTAAAACAAAAAAGTGAAAGAGATGAAGGTATCATTGTAGCACCAGCTTGAAGATAGAGAACACAACGTTGATACAAAGGTTGGGCGTCAGGTTCACAGAATGGAGGAATGGAAAGAAAAAACATGAGAGAGGGGGGGACCATTTTGAAGTAACGTTTCTATTAGTAGGAAAGTGGAGGGATTCTTGTTATTTCAATTTATGTGGGGGTTTCTTTGTCTTTTTCACTCATGTGGGAAGTGAACTAAAAAAATTATTTTGAATTAGGGAATGAAGTCCAACAGTATTCAAGTAGGGACTAAATCCTAAATTTTAACTTGGTTTGGCGACTTTTTCCAATTAACCCTTATTCAAATGTTACCTAAATAAAACTAATGAAAAAGGCTACAAATTTCAAATGTTATATTGAACAAGTGCTTAAAGGATGTCAAATGTTTTAGTTTGAAAACTACGGCCTAAATGTTTAAACATTTATCGAATTTATATTTCTAAGCTTAAATTTAAATCCCATTATATATCAAGAAAAATTTGAACTAAAATTTTAAACACTACTTAAATATAATTGTTGTCATAATAAAGGTGTTATACCCTCCGAAGATTTGTAAGAATTGAAGAAAAATTAAAATAAAAATTATATATGATTATTAACAGGTTACTTGCGGGCTGGATCAAAAAATGATAGATAATTAGATGACAGGTAAAATTACCCATATTTTACTGGATAAAAATATAAGGCTCATTACCTTTATTTTTTAAGTATCTGTAACTATCTATGGATATGAATAATTTTTTATCGGGTCTAAATGTCTATTAAATTATTGTTTACTCCACAATAAAATATAGGGCTTCATTCCCAACAAAACTATAGTGTACACTTTCCAATATATCTCATACTCTAACTTTTGAATTTTTTAATTTATTTGCACTTTGTTGATTTTGCCTTGAAATTTGAGTTAAATTGATAAAGAATGGAAGAAAAATGAAGCGAAACGAACAAAGGGGTTGAAAAATGCATGTAGTAAACAATAACTTTGCGCCCTAGCGCAAAGTTTCTTCCTAATTTTTGCAACAGCGCATGGAGGACAAAAAGTTTGGGCTGGGGCACAAGGTTTGCGGGCCCTGATGCATAAGACGTTAATTTTTGCACTGAAGCACAAATTTTGTGAGCCCTTGCGCACGGCACAAGTTGACTTCGACTAGGACCCTACTTCACGGATATAAATACATGTTTTCTTTCGAAATTTAACATGAGACACATAAACGAGGGTTTCTAACTGTTTTTGAGATAATTTCTTAAGACGGAGTGTAGAACATGGGTGTTGGGTGTTCTTGTAAGATTTGTAGAGTTCAAGTTTGTACTGGCATTTAATTTGAAATCAATAAAATTCTTTTTTCATTATCAGGTGGATTAGGCACATAGCCGAATTTCATTAAATCTTGTTGTCAATTACATTAAATTTCTTTACTATTATTTCATAGTTGTGATTCTATATCGTTCCAAGTTACAACACACTTTCATTTTCTTATTCAATCTTCCATGCATAACAAAACATATAGAACGCCCTTTCAATAGAATGAACAACATATTGTATGGAATGATACAATATAAATGAAACCTTCATTTGGTATGCAACAAATAAATAAGAACAACAGACTTTGGAAATGAAAAAAGAAAAAACAGATCATATTATAAATTGTTAGCATGATTTGAGGCTGCAAGATTTGAAGCTGATTTCAGTTAGCATGATTTGAGGCTGTTAACATGATTTGAAGCTGTTAACATGATTTGAGGCTGATTTCAGTTAGCATGATTTGAGGCTGATTTGAGGTTGGATTATAGGACTGTTAATGGTAGATAATATTCTGAAACA
>JACGDI010005411.1:81753-98550 GCA_014898725.1 Jacaranda copaia | reverse complement strand
CTGATTTCAGTTAGCATGATTTGAGGCTATTAGCATGATTTGAGGCTGATTTGAAGCTGGATTATAGAACTATTAATGGTAGATAATATTCTGAAACATAGGATCAGCATATTTCCTTTTTCGTTTTCTCACAACTCTTATATATATATAGGTGCCACTCTTTGTACAAATTCAGAAAATATTATACACAGAAATATATTTTCTCCCTCTCTCTTTCATAAATAATGATTGAAAAAGATCAAGAAACCCAACACAAATTAAAAATTTTACAAGAATAAAATACAAAGCACATTTTATACGGATGAGAGCTGAGGTGATAAGTACAATGAAGTAATTCATTTACGCAAACAAATAATGTTACGCAGATATAAGAACTAACAATTAAAGTGTATTAATGATCATTAGTCTTTATTTATTTTTCCAGGATGAGACGTTACGGCTGCCTTGAAAATTGTATCAAAGGCATTTTGAACACAAGACTTGAACTTGGTAGCATCTATGAGCCCATTTTCTGTTCCCACAGCCACCCTCAGCTGACCAATGTAGCTCGTCATTGTTATCGTAAGGTTCTGCAAATCCATGAACACATATATAACTATGTGACCAAATATATATATATATATATATATATGTGAACAAATATAGTTTAAAAATTAAAATCAAGATTACTGTTCATTAAATTTTTTTTAAAGAAATTGTTGGGAGGAGGGGGTACACCCTTTTTCATTTTTTAACATAATAAAAAAATTATCAACTTAAAAATTATTTTCACTTAAAATATTCTTTATTTTCATTTTCAACTTTTTTTTTCTAAATGTACCGTATCATTTTACTACAACATCAATCAAATTCAAATTTAATTTGATATAAAATATACATTATTATTTTAAAATTAATTTTATTTTACATATATTTTAAAAAACAAATTTTTTAAAACATAAAAAAATATAAATCAACTAATTCTTTGACCATATACCTACTCTAATATTACTTTCAACAAAACATCCAAAATAATTTTTTTTATTTTTAAATCTTAACTACTTTTTCAACTATTGAAAATGTATGAAAATAAAAATGCACTATGCAAAAATATCCGAACGGGCACTTAGCTTAATCTTTTTCTTTTTTCTTTTTTGGGAAAAGAAAAAAAAAATAAAGGAATTTGGCAACTGTTGATTGTAGTAGTACCTGTGGAACACCTACAACCATGAAGTACAAGCCTTTTACTGGATGGCTCGACAGAGCCATTGGCTCGAGAGGCCCCATTATGTTTGAGACCGTCATGCTCGTGTTCTTCAAAGTTCTATGAATGTATTTAGCGGTCACCTGCACACAATCAGTCAATTAATTAGTTCACACAATCAATAATAATTATATATTATTTCCCAACTCCATTTGTGTACATACGTATATACGTGCATACCTCGGGTCCTCTGTATTTCCTCAATGCTTCGAGCAATTTTCCAGTTAAACCGACAGCTGCGGAATTTCTTTTCCTCCTGATGAGCTTTTGAGCTTTGAGCACAAAATGGAGAGGGTTGATTGGATTATCCGGCAATTGTGGAACAGAAACATGAAGGAAAGCAAATTGGTTCCCCCAGGGGGACTCCGAATCGGGTTCCACCATCTCGGATATGGATTTGTAGCCACCAATGTTTCTGGTGTTTAGAAGAACCAATGCTGTAGATTTGGCATTTCTCTGGTCATGCTTCATTGCCTCCATGTACTGCCTAATCCCCAAGAACATTACTCCACATATCACATCATTTATCGTCTGTTACCAACATTGTTCCCAAATTAACTATTAATTATTTAATTTCATTGCCAGGATTAATAAATACGTCCCATATTATATAGCACATCAACATATATAAAGACATCACTACTTATATGTTTAATCAATATGAGAATCTAATACCAGGCACCATACGCACGCTCGGGATCAGACATTTGCAGTGTAGAATAATATGAAATTAGTAATCCAACACCGAGAATAAATAGCTCTGATATTATATTAAAAAATGAACTTTCAACTTAATTCACTTCAAAAGTTAATTCAGAAATTAAGAAGTGATAATTACCCAATATTATATAAAAAGATTACTACTTATATACTTAATTGATAGTAGAAATATAACACGTTTAATGAGAGGAAGAAGTGCTACATTTAACAATTTATTGGGCCACCAGAAATACGTACTTCATTAATTGAAATTTTTTGTTTAAAATTTAAAATTATTGATTATGGACCACTGAAGTGGCTATAAAAGTATAAGTTGCAATTAATGTTCGTACCGAATCCGTCTGCTTTTGGAAACCTGCAGACATTACTGCGGTGCAAGCAATGGCTGGCACGCGATTGTTTCTTCCCCATTAAACTACCGACTTGTGAAGAAATTGATTCAAAATAGCCTAAAGGTACAAATATTTATTCTGAAATTAAAATCTCCATAGCACGTACATAAATGTCATTTACTCCTTACCACACAGTGCAGATAATCAGCATTAAATTAAAGCCGCCTGAGTAAGTTAAGAAATAAAATATAGGGATAAAATCTAAAGAGAGCTTCTATGGACTAAAACCCAACCGCCAATTCCCTCCCCAGTCCCCACTAATAAATAAATAAATATTTTTGTAGTAATTGAAAATGTAAATTTTAGGAGATTTATGATATCAAATTTCAAATTATTAATTAAAAAAGTATTTGAAATGAATAATGCAGTTAAAGGGTCGTCAAAATGTCCCTACAATTTAAATTCAATTTACATTTGTGTTCTTTTCTATGAGTTTTAATGACCCAATTTCAACCTGATTACGGCATGAAGTAAGGGTCGACAATGTCATTTATGTTGGGGTTTTAAATTCTGCCACAGTAAGTGCGAAGTGATAGGCTCACCCGACCATCTCAATATTGCTACAATTATTTCACAAAAGGTACATTTTGTATTACTTATTAATTAGTTGAAAAATGAATATGATCTTATCTCCTACCAATTTTTGACTTGATTGTGATAGTATTTTCATTGATAAGTATTGTCTTATAGGTTGTTTAGATTTTGAGTTATTTATTAAATTATTTGACAGGTATATAGTTCAATAATATCAATCTCCTACATAAAATATGAAATTGGATATTCAAACTGAATGAACTCGTAATATAGATGCATTTAAATAAAAATATAAAAATAATTATTTCTCAAAATATATATCCCTAATTTTAGTGAGATCTACTTTGCCTGATTAAGACCTATCCCTTAACTAGACTATGCTCCAAAAGAGAGACGGTTTACATGTGGCTCAATGTTAGAATTGACCCACCATTGCTTCAACCAAAACGTCACCTCAGACTCAGATGCTTTTAATCTTCCGACATTATTATCCATGTTAAATAGTGACTTTAAAAACTAAGTAATTAATTAATTCTGTAATAACAAGAAAACAAAGAGAAAATTGAGGAGGAGACTGACCACATGAAGATTGGCCTTGATTTTTTTGATCTGATCAAGGGAGAATGTCAATGTGGTGATGGTGATTGGGCGGAACTCCACTCCTTCCTCGCCGGACCTTATCGGCGTCTTATCATCTTCAACCACGCTGCTCTTCAACAGACTCCACCCAAAATCCCACACAGTATTAATGACCCCAGAAAAAGCCCTCGACAAATTCCTGCAAATGCTGTAATTGCTATGCCGATCAGAACAATCACTAGTTTGGATTTTGTGATTCAAGGACGGGAATGTCAGGGGGACAGCAGGATTGTCTGCCCGTTCTAAACAAGAAAGAAGTGCTCCCATGAGAGAGTAGCCATCTCCAAGTGCATGATGAAGTTTGAAAACAAGACATCCGGCGGCTGTCTTCGTGGGGTATTTGATTACGTGAATTTCCCATAATGGCCTGCTGGGTGGGAATGGATCCATTGCTATTTTAGACAGGTAGTGAGTGAGATAATCATCGTTGAATTCAGTTGTTGACGGTGGGAAAATTGGGACATAGATGTGGTCGTGGGGCTTCACTTCCACCTTCTTCCAATGTTTAATTCCATGTTTATCCTTCACCTGTAATCAATTCAAGGATGTATTATCTACTTTAATTTCATCTCAAATAAATGGTATTTCCTACCCAACTAAGTTTTCACTTTTTCGCGTCGTGTGCTGGCTTTTATGTCTCCAACCAAAAAGTTGCATTATATTTTTAGGTTCGAAAATTCCTTCAAAATAATTTTAATCTAAAAAGTTCATTCTATTATAACTTTTCATACCAAAGAACCCAAGAGCTATTTTTCTTTTTTTGATTAAATTGCCCTTAACTTCTTAGGTTAAGAATATAATAATTTTTTAATAAAATTTAAGTTGTTTGAATTGATTTATGTCAGTGATGATTTTTGTTTAATAAATTAAAATTTTGGAGGAAAATAGTTTCTTAAATTTTTAGATATATATAAGTTGTAGTAGAAAAAAAATATAAATAAATAGATAAATAATTTCGAAGTTTATAAATTAATTTTTTGAAAAACTTTGACTACAACTGGATGACCTCAATTTAATACATTTTAATAATGAATATTAATAAATAAAAAAATTCCCATGCTAAGAAGTTTGAAAATAATTACATCCTCAAAAAACAGGGTAAAAGTCAATTCATGGGTTTCTTAAAATGAAAAGGTAATTAGTGGGTTAAAAATTTGAATTAAAAAATAATTTCACGAATTTTTTAGATATTCGAATTTATTTTAGACAGTGTTTGGGAGCTTTCCGTAAATCAAAGTTAGAAGGAAGCAACAATTTAGATATATAGAAGCATTTAATTTATAGAGTGCAAATGAGTAAAATAGAATTCAAACCAAAAAAATTGTATAATTAATGGATGAACGGGTGTATTGCTGCGTGCTTCGCCCCAAACCCTTAGATCAAGTAGGATCGCGCGGGTGATTAAAAATTAAAAGTTCACAAGGGGACCAAAAGCGGATGTAAGTCGTAGCACAACACAACACACCGCCTCCCTCCAATTATATATATATATGTACGAGGAAATCTTAAACAATGACATCAAAACTCAACATGTAATTAGTGATATAATATTAACATCGATCTAAACATATGAATATAAACAAGAAGGAAGGCTGTCCAAAACAGGGGAAAGAAAGAAAAAGAAAAAGAACAACTGTACCATGACAGAGGAGAAACGAGGGTTGATGGGAAGAAATACATTTGTGAGCAGGTCAGTGGTCTGCGAATCGTCGATTGGGATTTCTGATTCGAGAACGGCGATGATGGAAATTGAAATGGCGGAGGAGGTGAAGTATTGGCCAGTTGGGCTGACTGGCTGTGAGTCGTCCTCCATCTGATTAGCGCGGCGAGCACAATGTTTGTTGATTTTAGTTTTGCTCAATGGGATTCAGGTCTGCAATGTAACTTGTCAGTGAGACCTACGCTCATAAATAGGGCGCAGCACCTCTTAGTCCTGTTGTATAGAAGAAGGTAGGTGAAACTTATTTAAGGCAGACAGTTTGGGTGCTACAAATGCACTTCGTCTACGTTGGGGGCCACAAATATTAAATCCTCTTTTCTAATGAAAAAAACAAGGTAGGGAGCTACTGAATTAATCAAAGTCTTTTTTGTATGTACATATATATACGATCCTATATATATTTGGCAACACAAAGTACCGTATAGAATTACAATCTCTCCAATCAAAGGACAGCGTTAACAATAAATGCCAACAATCATATGGTTACGAGAAAATTATATATTAGTGGCATTAAAAAATGTCATTTAAATAGAATAATAGTAACATTTTTACATATAATGGTATTTTTAAAAAGTACCATCTAGATGGGTGTAGTTAAAGGAATAAATGTTACTATTTTATTTTTTTGTGGTTTTAAAAAAATGCAATAAGAAATGAATTGAATGACATGTTAAAATGTCATAAAAACTACATTAAATGACAAACTAACATGCCACAAAAATTGTATGTAATGACATATTAAAATGCCATAAAAAATCTTTTAAATGACATTATAACATAACATAAAAATTGCAATAAATGCCATGTTAAAATGCCATAAAAGGTTTTTTTTTTTAATGACATATTAACATGCCACAAAAAATATAGCAAATGATATATTAAAATATCACTAAAAGATTCTTTAAGACATATTAGCATGCCACAAAATAATATATTAACAGCATACTAAATATCACAAAATATTTTTTTTAGATGTATATGTTAACCTATCCCAACTCCCATATATATGTTAACCTACCCCCACTCCCCAATTAAGAGACTCCAATAAGGCTCCATTGATCGTTATGAGATTCAAACCCACAACCATCTATTTGCATAAATATAAGTTTACTATCAAGCTATCCATTACTGTTCAATATAGTTAAATATATTATTTTATTTGTATAGTTTGAAATTACATTTACTCATTTATTTAAATATATGAATGCGTTCAAATTCATCACATGAAATACCGCATTTAAAAAAATGTGAGAGATTAACTAGTTTAGAGATATAAAATATTCAGCAAATAAAGAGAGACAAAACATAATATATAGGTGAGGAGCGGAAAAAATCGTCAAAAACTTAAATTTATTATATTTTTTAAGTATATGGTTAATTTAGTCAATATATTAATATAAATCAAATAGGCATCAATACATTAATGATAAGATATATATTCATATAAACTTCTAAATTTTATAGTTATTGATATACCTATGTATTATTTATCTACTTTGCAATATTTTTTCATATTGCATCATGATTAAATTATGAGTGACTTTTTTTTTTTTTCAAAAAAATGTATTGATACTAGTTAAATGCCTTTAAAATCCATCCCCACCACCATGGCTCTGCTATTTTAGTGCCATAGTGGTGGGGGATGATTTTCAATAAAATGCCACTATGTTTTTCCAATATTTATTTATTAATTGACACTAAGTATTATATTATAGTAATATGTTTTTACTACTATTGTTATATTACTTTAATATATCACTATACTATAAAATATCATTAATGTACTGATTAACTATTGTGGCATCTTTTTCATTATATTACTTTTATCACTATATTATTTTTATGTAGTGTCACTAAATAATTTGTGGCATCTTTTTCAAATGATACCATGATTAAATAACATTAAAAAATTTTAAGAAAAATTAGTGGCACTGGTTGAATGCCCTTGAAATACATTTATGTTGACGTTTTCAATCAAATGTCATCATCTTTATTTGTTATTTGTTAATCAAATGCTACTAAATATTGTAATATAGTGGCATTTTTCAATAATTATCACTATATTACTCTTGTATGTCACTATACTATAGAATGTTATGTTTCGTGACATTTTTTCCTACATGACACCATAAATAAATTTGAGTGGTATTTTTTAAGAAAAATTAGTGGTACTAACAAATGCCTGCAAAATATATATTTGTTGGCATTTTTAATCGAATGCCACTATTTTATGTTATTCAATAATCAAGTGCCACTAAATACTTTATTATATTGGCATTTTTCTAAGACTAACACTATACTAATTCTATGTGTCATTATACTAGAAAATTCCACGAAATACTTTATGATATCTTTTTCAAATTACATCATAACTACATATTAGTGGCATTTTTTTAGAAAAAAATTAGTGATACTAATTAAGTGTCTTTAAAATAAATATATCTCGATATTTTCAATTAAATGTTAGTAATTTATTTGTCATTTATAATCAAATGCCACCAAATACTACACTATAGTGGCATTCTTTTACGACTGTCACTATCTTAATTTTTTGTGTGATTATCTTATAAAATGCCACCATGTTGATGCCACTAAAGATCATATTTGTTGTAGTGCACCCCCCACACCAACCTGGAAGATTCGAACTCATGACCTCGTTTTAATACCAATTGTTAGAATCAAGAATTTATTACTAAACAAAAAACTATGGCTGTTAGCAGACATACAACTTTATTTTTTATAATGTGGTAGCCCAAAACATCATATAATGCTACAGTCAACTTGAAGTGGCTGCTTCCCCTAAGTACCATGACATGTGAGTTGGCCGATTAGTTCTCAACTAGTCACATATTCCTCAGTCAAAAGATGGTACTGATAATAAATGCCAACTCATATATATATCAAAACTGCATTTTGTGTGAATCATATTTATACTTCTTGAGATTTTAGTTTAATTTGCATTATTTTCCTCCATACTATTAAAAACATGATTTTTAGCACCCCTACAATCCAACTCTTATTCATCTTTACTATTTCTGATAAAATTCTAGTATTTTTTAGCAAAAAGAAAATCTATTAAGTTGTGAAAATTGTAATTTATTAAGTTGTGTACTTTAGTCCCTCAAACAAGATGATAAAGAAGTATATATGAACTTATTTTGAACTAAATTTTGAAGCATTTATTTGGAATTATATTTTTCAATTCGTGAATTATCACCGTCAACGTCTAATTTAATGCATTGTTAATCAATGTGATTTATTATATTGGAAAAATACAAATATCTCAAGAACCCATAAAAGTAGCAATAGAAAAATAAACAAAGAAAGTAGGATTAAAAAAGAAGATATATAAGTTATTAGAAAATATATTTTAAAAATAAAAATAAAAATGATATTAAATAAAAATATGTAAAAATAAATTTTAAAAACAAAAATATGTGTTTTATTTTTATAATAATAAAAAATGTAAAAATAGACTTTAAAAATAAAAACAGGCGGGCTTAAATTTCTTCCGAACAAACTTTCTCTCTCATATTTTCTCAACTTTTATGGCTGATTACTCTTTTTTCTCTCCTCTTGATTTTTGTGTTTTGGCTCTTTAAAATTTGATCTCTCTTTAGCATCATCTCATAATGACTTTACACCGTTATGTAAGTCAAATATTTTTTCTTTTATAAATCTAGCATAGAAGAAGATCAAGTATACTTTGATGTGAACATGGTGAAAAGTATGCATTTTTAAAGTTTTCTTTCTTATCAATATTTTTAAAATCGGATTAAACCAGCTAATCGGGTCGATTGGATCAGTGACCAGAGGCCAATTCAATTCAGTTGAAACTCTAAAATCAGTGGCCTTTCGAACTGGTGTGAACTGGTCAAAAATCAATTCAACTGGTAGTGGTTCAACTGGTTGATCATCGATCACTTATTTTTCTATTTTTTTGAAAATTTAAAAATTAATTTTTTAAAAAATAAAAAATGTAAAAAAAGAGAAGAGAAATCATGAGTTGAAGATGTTTCAAAACTTAGTTTTTTGAAATCTGAATCTATTTTCTTTAAATCTAATGAAATAGTAATTATATGTGGATACTTGTGTTTGTTTGTTGTTTTATTTTGTTTTATCTCTCTTAGATTGTGTTCAATATTTAGCATAGAAAAATTAATTTTTACTAGGATTTGAAGTATAAAACGAACGATTACTTAAATTAATGTTAAATATTATTTTTTATTTATTTATAGTTGAGTAGTTGTGAAATAATTTTTTTTTAACATATTTCAAAATGAGTACGAATTGAAATTTTTTCAAATAATTTTTTCTATATCATTAGAAGTTTTATTTTTTGTTAATATTAAAATATTGTACATATTTATAAAATTAAATGTAATTATTACATCATTATGACGTCATACCGATCGAATCAGTGGTTAAACCGATTGATCAAATCAATAATCAGTAACCAGTAACATTACCAGTTCTTTGTCTGGTCTGATTTTAATAACATTAGTTCTTACCTTCTGTTCGTTTGATGTTTTAATTTGAATTGCATTCTTTAAATGATTTACATGATGTTCATGCACATTACTTTTTTTCTTCTTTTTTATGCTTGGTATGGTTACTTTTATTGTTTGGATAGTTAATATTTTATCTAGATGCCATGAGATTTATTTGATGTTATTAGATGGTCCTCATAATGTACAATGTGGTAAGTTTAAGCAATTTTATAAGGGTTCACAATAGTTCCCATTTTTTTAATTGCCATAAATAAGTAGTGTACAATAAAATAGAGATGTTTTAGTCTACACGAAAAGTCAAAGAAACTTCTTTTTAATTAAACACTCATAATAATTCTCATTAATAGATATTAAATAGCTAAAGGAAGTATATCTAGGTACCATTGGCATTTAATTAAGTGGAAGAGATGAATGCAAGATGAAGTGTTCTTGTTTTTTTTTTTTTTTGGTTTTTTTTATTTCTTATGTCAATTTAATTCAGAAATTAGTATTTGATTTCTTTTTGTTATAACTCTTTGAAAACTTCAAATTTTATACAAAAATAAGTTTCTTATAAAAAACTATACTTCGCAGTTCTGAACATGTAAAAGATGTGAGCATAAAAAGATGTAGCACCCCTAAAATTTGGTATTTGAGAAAATAAGAATTTACAAATTTAGATGTTGGTTGATTGAATTTTAGGGATCAAAAAATAAATGAAAAGAACTTAATTGCATAAAGATTGAAAGTTTTGGGGTCAATATGTAAATAGGCAAAACCTTAATTGAACTCTATTTGAAAATTTTGGGAGTTTGCATGGAAATTTTTGGGGTCAAATGGGCAAATGTTAGGAACTCAAACAATTGTGGGGCTCAATTGAAGAATCAGTAAACTTTGAGGGACTCAATTGCAGGCTGGAGGAAAGTTTTGAGGGCCAATATTGAATTTTTGAAAGTACATATGTATATATTGCTATTTAGCCCCTGGATTCTTCATTTCTTCACTATGCATCATTGTGTTTCTTTCCACCGGTGACGCAAAACCTATCACATTTGGTACCATTTTGCCCCTTTCTTTATAAGGAACACAATCATACCTTTCTCTTCCAAAACCTACCAGCAAGGCAACCAAAATTTATGTAGGAAGTCTTTATTATAGCGACAGTGATGGGCCCAACGAAGCGACAACAGAAGCTAGTTTTTGGGTGGATTTTATTGTAGTGCTCAGCTTAGGGAACGGATAGATAGCTTCAACTTTAGGAACCATCCACCGGCAATGGCAGAACTAAGGAAAATCGAGATGGCAACATGAGGTGGTGTTGAAGCTTTAAGGCTTTAATTGAACCTCGATTCAACAATGATTGGGGGTTTGCTTATTTGAGTGGAAAGGCAGCTTTTGGTGGTGGTTTGGGTCATTTTTGGCAAAGGTGCGTGGTGGCAACCGACGACGACACTGAGACAATATCTTCAACTCTTCGCAACAATCGTGGTAATGTAATTGGATCATGATTTCAAAGCTCCAATAAGCTCCATTTGGGTAATGACTAGAGAATTTGGGTTTAAGTTAATTGTATCGTTATTCCTTACCAAATCTCGTATCATGTTAAAGAAGTGAAGACATTGGTATATGACTTATATATATTTCTCCCCATGCATGGATTATAGTGTAGCTTAGCGGGGCCAAATTTGTATTATTCTAAGATAATTTTGGGTTAATTGAGTAAATTGGAAAATGGAAACCCTAATTTTGTAGATTTTATGGATTTAAGACCTAAGTAATAAAATTAGGTTAATTGGAGATAATTGAATTGTTATTTTTTATTTGGGCTAATGTTATGAGGTGAAATATATAATTGAGGACCCAATTGTACCTCATTACCAGAACCAATATGAACCTCATGACCATTTTTGTAATAATGGCTAAATTAGCACCTTTCGTACCGATAGAACCCTAAACATTACTGCATTAAGTAAGTAATTAGTGATTTTGGATTGATGATGAGTATAATAGTGAGTATTGGGGTTGAATGTGAATTTTGACAGTAAGTATACTCTTTTAATTAGGTGACGAAGAGGGGATCCCACGAACCAATAGATTGTTGACTGTGATTACATCTCCTGAGACTGCGGAGGTGAGGGTTTGCCAATCTGGCATTGCTTATAGCTATTTGTTTTTGTGGAAAAATCTTGTGATAGTTAAATGTGATTTGTGTTGTACTTGCTCTTGGTTATTGAAATTTGTAAATTGACGTGTATTTCCCTATGAGGGCTATTTCTTGATTGTGCTCTAGTAAGAGTTTGTTCTTATCCGTTCTAGCACCCAGAACTTGCTATCGTTATTTGTTACTGTATATATTCCCAAATTGTACTTGTTATTATCTTGTTACTTGTTATCGTTTAGCATTGTTATCAAATATCTTACTGGCACAGTTGCTTGTTCGCACATCATTATATGGACATGTTGGCTTAATCATACTTGTTAATCACTATTATATTGCCTTGTTGGCATTTCTATATTATTATCTGTTGCCTTGCCGGTACTTTTGTTTTATCTAGTATCAGCGATACGCTAGGGATTTCCCCCAGGGTATCTACATAAACTATTATTGGTAATTGTTAAATGTATGGAGAATTGATTGGCCAAGGGCCTAACCAGGTGAAATGTTTAGATATATGACACATCTTGCAGTCCACTTTGGTGTTAGCGATATGCTAGGGATTTTTCCCTAGGTACCAACGATACACTAGGGATTTTCCCTCGGTAGCAATGTTAAGTTGTATTTTTGTCTTTTTATTCATATAATTTTCCCTTATAATTAATAATAAAAATGCTTAATTGTTGGGTTTTAATTTTCATTTTATATTTTGTGAAGCAAATTGAAGATTCTAGTTTATGCAATTGAAAATCAAGCATTTGATATGTTTGGAGCAAATATTGCATTCCCAAGGAAATGAGGAACGGAAGTAGGAAATAATTTGAGTGTGGGTGTATCATACTTCCCAAGACTATTATGGAAATTTGATTTGGAAGCATTCAATCTATTTTGGTAGTTGTATATTTTTGAATATTTTAATTTTTATTTCTTTAATTAGGATAATTTGAGTTTTCCTATTCTTATAGGATTCTTATTAGTTTCCTAGTTACGTTATGAGTTGTAAGTTATTTATATGGAATTACGTATCTTTCATAGGAGCTTTTCATTCTTTCATTCAGCATATTTTATTTTTTCTGTATTTTTCTCCCAAACGTGAGTTGCTAAACTATTATTCTAGCCTATGAAATTATCAAAGTTTTGGTTCTTCAGTATTTGTAAGATCTAAATAGTTTTATTCATATTTCTTATTTCTTGAGTATTTATTTATTTTCTGTTTTAATTACAATTATTCATGTTTATTGAATTTAGGGCCCAAATTTGATAGCTTAGAATAATTATTCTATCAATTAGAATAGTAAATCCATAATTGTTTAATTATTCTAATACTTGTGGCAAATAACATAGTTATGTGTGGTGACCACATGCATAATTTATGTTATGTGGATAGATAATTTAGTCTAAATGAACCCCATTTGTGTGTGTTTGTTGGTTAGGGCTAGGTCTTTCAAGTTTTTAATGTTGTTGATAAATTAAACCTTATGAGCATTTCTTTAAGGTTGTTTATTGATAAGAGAAACAACTAACAAGCTTATCTTAGTTATCAAGATAGTAAGAAGAGATTAGTTATTAGGGTGCCCGAGTAACTATAACTAGTTTATTCAAGAAAAAAAGAATTAATCTTTGCATCAATGATCACATCTAATGACCAAACTAAGAATTTACCTTATGCTAGATTCCATTCTTATTGATTTCTTATTTTACTTGTGATTTATTTTACTTTTAAGATTCTAGGTTTTCATTTTCATAAAAATCCCTCCTCTTATTTTATTTTATTTAGTAAACTTGAAAGAAATAAAATTTACCAGTCCCTGTAGAATACGATCTTACTCACCATTTATTACAATCTATATCTTTAGAGTAGAAATTTATTGTTGTTGGATTCGACACCTATCAATTAGCAGTGCACTAGGGATTTTCCCATGAGCATCACAGTGCGCCATATGGTCCGTATGGGTGCAAGCCATGTACTAAGTTGTTATGCTTTGCTAAAAGTATTTAATTGACTAGAATAAAGCGAATCGGATATGCATGTCATGTTGTGATCTATTGGACTGCATATGTATTTGGGTTTACTCGATTATGATTATATTCTAATTGCTTGTATTCTGCTCATGGAACAACAAGGATGGTGTAGTTTCCTAATCTAGATTAGGGCTATCCTCCGGGCCAACTAGTTGTCTGCATTTCCTCCCAAATTGATTCAATTGAGATGGACCATTTCTCCTGAACTAATCCGATTGAGACAATCTCGGGTTGTTTGAGCCAATCATGAAATCTCCCAAGCTAGTACCTATTAGTAACCTTGAATCAGATAATGCTTGTTTACTAAACTTGTTAACACTTATATTCTGATATGTTCTTATTTTGACTATTAATTGAAGATTTGTTGAGTTGAATCTTTCTCGATAGATTCCTACTACTTCTTGTTAAAATTGTCTCTCATTGAATCCTTTGGACTTACCTCTTGTACTATTTATGTTTTCCCAAATAGGGATTAGGTAATGGACTTGAACTCCAGGCTTAGATCGACGAACACATTTTGTAATGGAAAAACGTTGTATATGTTTATAGGTACTCTCGAACAATTTGTATGCCCTAGAGATGTTGTGATATGTTGGGTTGAATTAAATATCTACGGTATGTATGTGGTATATTGTATGTTATGGGATCATCTAAAACTTGAATATAGTGTTTTGTGGAGGTTTGTTTAAGTTGAAATCCGTTGTTATTTCTGAGAAGTTTGAAAAGTTTGTTATGGGCCTATTGTTTGTTTATGTGTTAAGAATTTAGATTGAATTGAGTGGCATCTCAGCTAGGGGTTATCCTGAGTGGGGTGTTACACAAGACTTGTTGTGAGAGATCAAATTATGTAATTTGTTTAAAATTGATTGTTTTGTATAATTCCAACTTTATGATATCTTCTTTAATTTTTTACCTACTTAATTTATCCCTATTGTAATTCCATGAGGAAAAAAAAGAAACATAGGTATATGGTATAAATGTAACAAAAATAATGATTAGGTTAATTCCTAAAGCTTGGATGCTAAACAAAAAAGGATTAATGATACCCGTACTAAAATAATTAATATACTTGATGCAAAACAAAAAATAGCACCAATAAAAGAAAAAAATTCACTCTGAAAACTACTCTCGTTCTCTGTTATTGAATAAAAAACTATCAGATGTTTGTTTTGCATTACATTATAGCTTAAATATCTAAAAGAACACTTTCCAACTTTAACTACTTCACATTCCCATTATCTAGCCCACTACTCATTATAATCTATACAAAGACACGCCTTACTGCCACGTATGTGCCGATCCCTAACCACTTCTGATAATTTTGGGCACTCTTTTATGCCTCTTCACCTTAATTTCCTACTTGTCGAGCTGAGTTTTGAATTGGCAATAGGACACAGCTCAGACCCTCTTCCTTGATTGGAAAACCAGGTCATCTTCACAGCTTGGTCTACTTATGGGGACTGGTGAGTTATCTCTGCAACTTGGTAGCTTGGTAGCTCGGCCCTATCTTTGCATATCAAAATAGAAAGGCACAAGCTTCTTTGAATCATCTCGATTACAAGTCAGCTCATTGAACCAATCAAGAAGGCATCATACTATTGAAAGTTAAAGTAAAATTTATTATTTACACCATTGTTATGACTATTGTACTTTAACATCTTGTGACAAACAAAAATGAATTAATTCATAATAAAAATTTTTATAAATAATAATTTGAATAATATAGAACTAATTCAACTTCGATAACTTAGAATTGAACAAAAATATCAATATAGAATATTTTGAAATATACTTAGTGATCATCGTGATCTATAACTAAAAACAAGAAATAACATATCTATAGGCCCAGATTGTCAAGAATATATCAATTTTGATAAGGGATAGATTAAGTATCTATGCCTACCATGTTTGATCAACACCTTTAGGCCAAGCATTAGCCCAAGTTCATTTAGGGCATCTGCCTTCAAGTCGATCTCCCCAAATTCATGTATCATTGACCTTCAGTATCATCAATTGATATCCATCAGGCTAGTCATCAAAAATTGATCAACACCCTCAGGTTGATTGTTTAAATCCTATCAATTATGATACAACCTCTTAGAGGTTGAATCTCCAATTGCTAGACAATCAAACATTATCATCTCATCGCATTAAATGCACTACAAACTTAATGTTACTGATATGGGATAGCCCAACAGGCCCAATAGGCCCTTCTACAAATGAGACAGCCCACTAAGCCCAGAGACAAGTCAGCCTGGTTGACTAGTATCGACCCCGTATGCTAAGCCCCATGGTCGACCCGTATCGACTTGAGGGCCTCTTCCAAAGCCTTATGATGATAGCCCAGAGGCGAAGTTAGCCTGGTCGACTAGTATCGATCCCGTATGCTAAGCCCCGTGGTTGACCTGTATCGACCTGAGGGCCTCTTCCAAACTTATCAACTAAGCTTGGTCAACATGAATCGACCACCGATTGCAAATGGGACAAGTTGAACCTTTAAGCAATGATTACACGTGGCAGCAGATGTGGCTGCTGCCAACGGATGTAACCGCTTCCACCAACCCTGACAACCCTATAAACAACTCTGGCAGAGGTGCGCTCCTACTGATGTGACTATCCAAGAAAATAGGAGATTGTGCCACGTGGCACAGCCCCGAGATCTGGGCCAAAAAATGATTACCAAGCCCCGATCATGAGGAAAATCCAAGTACACCTGATAAGGGTACTTGGGTAAAATCACACCATCATCAGATTATAAATCCTACCAGCACCACCACGCTCAAGGTAATATAATTATACTATTCACTATACACTTTCTCTATACTCTACGTCTTATCGAAAATCTGACTTGAGCGTCGGAGTGCCTTAGCCGGGGCACCTCG
>JACGDI010005411.1:63628-79563 GCA_014898725.1 Jacaranda copaia | reverse complement strand
GCTAGTTTACGTTTGTTCTTGATTGCAGATCTCAAACCCAATACCATTCAAATCTACCGGAGTTTCGGACCGATACGCTCTTTGCAGCATCAGTTACTCATCACCATCTGTTGCACTAAATGACCTTAAGGTTTTTTGGGCATCTACACCATTATTAATCGAGAGTTAACAATAGGCCTATTATACCCCTACGACCTCAATAGGCATAGCTTATCCCATAGGGGCCAATCATATTGACCCTCTTCATTGTCTAGTATGAATATCTAACCTTATAAATATAAAATATTATAGATATGGTAATACATATTGCATTACTCTCTAGTTTCATATTTTATTTTCGCTCTCCTTCATAATGCATGAAGTTTGAGCTTGATGTGTCAAGTGTATGAAAACTATTAGTATGTGTATAAATACACATGCACTAATAATGTAGTACTTAATAGGGGATTTATGTGGAGGTTTTGGAGGGAAAAGACTTGATTTAAAGTGATTCTTCAAGTAGCTTGAGGTTGAAACTCAAGCTAATGAGCTCATGGTCAAACTTGCAATCAAAGGAAGCATATTAGGCTTGTTGAGGTGGTCCCAAACTGAAACCTTCTGATGCTTAAGCAGAATAAGCTTTAAGGAGATAATAAAGTCATAAAGTTGCCACGAGAATAAAAGCTTAAAGTGTGTACTTGAGAAAAATTGTGAAAAGGGTTATTTGTAGAATTTAACACCTAGATTGAAATTACTACACATCTCCTACAAAAAAATAAAAAATTATTAAAAAAGAAGAAGAAAGAAGAAGAAGAAGAAGCGCCTACGGGGTTATAAGGTTAATATAGGTATTTTTGTGCCAAGTGGTTTGCCACCACCCTCAAATAATATGAAAGTACCCTTTCTATCGGAAGTAATTATCTGATTGCATTTAATGCAGACGAGGCAGACTAATAGCTGTAATTATTATAAAGGACGGAGACTATTAAAAGATCTAAAGAGCATTTAGTGGGGCTGCCTATACCAAGTGGATGGGCTGAGGTCGATTTGAAGGCAACCAATCTCTCATGTTGTGGATATCTCAGTCCTTAAACTAGTCTTAATTGGACAACTTGATTGACGAGAGGACAGTCGACTTGAAGAGTTTACATTTGTGGTTCCTAAATGAATTTTCAAGCTTCTGATTGGTTTCTTAAAATTAGAATGGCTTGCCATATCACACACACTACACACCCAACAGCCACGCAATTATCCCAATCAGATGAAGCAAGGGAACAATCAAAATGGGGCACAATTTGAACTCCAAACTCCCAACTCCCAACTCCCAACTCACAAGCACGTGAACTATGGCCCTCTAACCAAAAAACATCACCACATTACTGCATAATTTTCAATCTTAATATAAATATATAATTTAAGCTGATAGAGCCCAACTTTCTTGTATTACATTTTAATGCACTTGTTCTTTCGTTTCCATATGATGATCACAGGGCTACTCTTCTCTTCACTGCTATTCAGCACTCAAAATCCCAATACAGTCACCGCCTTCATATTGCTGCCCAATAGCCAACCTCATTACTACAAAATACGAATAATCCCTCTCACTCTCAGACACTGAAATTCAACTCGTCTATATCACTATTACATGTAAACATCAATCAACAATCAGTAACTCCGTACTGACAATTAACTATTTTTTACTTCCTTCACCCAAATTATCACCTTATTTCCTACAAATAGTTTAACTAATTTAGTAATTAAAGAAGCATTTGAATTTTTCTTTTTTTGAGAGAGAGAAATGACGCTCATTTAAATCAAACACGAGACCTCTCACATAATATGATAGAGAAATGCAAGTCATTGGACAAATTATTATATTTGAAAGTTTAGTCCTATGATGAATATAATTGACTAAAAGATTAAAGAGTTTGACTTGTAAGTAAAATAATTATTTCGAAACAAAAAGAAAATTAATTGATAAAATATATATATATATATATATACACATGATGGAATTCAAATTAACCTTGATAATCTTAGGAATTTAATTTGTTTTGTCTACTCTCTATTGTTGTTTTTTATCTATACAGATGGTGTAACATTAATGCTACAGAGATTCAATGTAAACTATAAATTTTCTTCCACCGACACTGTTCCGATGTTGGCAATGTCAGCTCGCGACCCTATTTAACTTCTAATTTAATTACCACCACCACCACCACCCCGCGCGCGCGCGCACACACACACACACATGTGTGTGTGTGTATATATATATATGTGAAAAGGCTACAAGTTCCATAAATACTGCGGTCATAGCTAGGTGAGTATGGAGGGCCACACATTAATACTCAAAAAAGAAATAAGTAGATTGGCACCAATATTTTCAGCACTTAACAGAAATTGTGGCGACTAATATGTAGTTGTGCATAATTGCACACCTTTTTTGGATGCTTGACTTGTCCAAATCTCTCCTTTGATCACTCTCAGAATTGTGAAGTTGCTGTCGGTTTGAATAATTCTTTTTTATAATACCACGAAAATCTTTTTTAATTCAAAGCCACATCATTCAAATTATCACCTTTACAAACAATTGAAAATTTTCAATTTTGAGAAAGAAAAATCTATGACAAGTTTCTTGAATGTGTTTGATAACTAGAAATTTTAAATTCAGTATAATAATTGGAAAATAATTCCAAATCTATGCAACTCATAATCACAATTTGACAAATGTCAAAAATAAAATGAAATTAAATTAAATAAATTTTGGGACACATAATTTATCATGATGATTGTGCTAGTAATTAGAGAGGGGTGGGGTCAATTAACCAAATTGTGTCATATTGGTCAAGTTTGCAAGCAAAGGCAAACAGTTAGCTGCATTCATGTTACACTAAATACGAACGTCTCATCTCTCAGCAAACAAAACAAAACAAATAAATGCATCCGATCAGCCCTATCCCCAGAAAAAGTGAAAAAGAAAAAGAAAAAGAGAGAGGCCCTGAAATGCATTCCCATCACAGGGATAAACATATTATATGGCTGGCATTCACATAATAAAATGAGCTCACCCAGCGTAGTCTAGCGAGTCATAACATTTGATCAAGGTACCTCATGACACTAAAAGCTTTGTAGGCCAGTCTCACCTGCTGCATATACAGGCCTCATTAATGTATCAACTATCTTTACTAAATTGGCGTAATCGTTAATAAGTGTCTTCCTGCCTGCAGGGAGTACATAATTCAACATATTTCTAACAAGGATTCAACAACGGTAAACCCATGACTTTCTGGAAGAGGTTCATGTCCTGGCCGGATGACTATTATTACTTCCAACCCTGAAAAACAGAGAATGATCGTTGTCGTTAATTAAGACATCAATATATATATATGTATATATATATATATATATATCTCAGCTCGAAATTTCGTAAGAATTGAACTTGTCTAAGAAGTACAAGATATAGGTTATTAGAATAGGACAGTATTTCGGCACGTGGAATTTAAACTGACCCGCAGCTCTTGCGGCAAGGGCTTCGTGAATGTTATCCGTCATATATAGCATATCAGCAGGCCTGCTCACTCCAACAGTCAGCAAAATCTCCATATAACTTTATTTTTCTCTCTTACTTCTGTAAAATTTTTAAAAATATAATAATAATAATAATAATAAAAGTTGATGCATTTTCATTAGCAAATAAAAATGATAGTCACAGTTCAGTTGAGAAGCTGGGTTGAAGTAATGTAGATTAATGTACCCCAAAGTAGTATCGAAGTATCCAGAGAGGTACTTCCTCAAGTCTCCATGATTTGAGTTTCCAAAGAGGAGATGCTGCACTTCTCTGCAGAAGCAAGAAAATACATATACCTGAAGGAATAGAGGGACAATACATTGTAAGTGTTGTCAAGAGATATATTTGAGTAAAACAATGCAAGACATTGTTAACTATACACGCGCGCAATTCTTACTTTATGGGGCTAATGCATAATTATTCTTCGTCTATATATGTGGTCCACTCTCAGAATAATGAGGTCGGCTGACTCAGTTTAAAAAAGACAAACAGGTACCTATACATAGACAGAAGGGCAAAATGCAAATAAGAAACAAAAACCATAAACCTTAATGCCGGATGCATGCCACCTCGCAAGAGCTTTAGGTACATCGGCAAATACCATTCCCGCCATGTTATGGTCCTGCGTAAGATTGATAAATTAAAAGAATTAATTATAGCTAACAGGCTTTTTTAACAACCAAGGGATGCTAGATAATATACAGATGTGACTCACCTCATGCCCCATCTTGGAATTACACTACACAGCAAATTTAAGAGGAGTCATGCCAAGAGATAAGCGTACAAGAGCTTACCTTAGAATGCAGCACATTGTAATTGCCATATGGTGAATGCTTCACCAATCTGTCATTCGCACAAGTAGAAAGAAGAACGTGATTGACGAATGAGACAGGAGTAGTTGTCCCTTCTATGCCCAGTAGAATACAGCCCCACTATACAAAAAAGTAAACAATGAAACACTATAAATTGTCTACAATTTCAAAGGACGTAGGTGCACACGAGCCTATTTTCAGGCATATACTCCGAGTACAAGTTTAAAAACCATACATGGTTAGAGCCGTACTGTAAAGTTCTCTACATGATTAGTGATTTAAGGTTCTCACTCTTCCTGCAGGAATTTAAGCAGAAGACACATGCAACTTACCTGTGGAAGGTGATCAGTGATATAATGTGAACCAAGAGACACAGTTTTGAGGCCACAAACTCTGTTGGTATTACTGAGAGGACCATGATCAGGAGTGGACCAGTCATAACCTAACTGATAAAGCTTTACAGCTGCATCAAGCAGGTAGTGATAACATTCTGCCTAAAAACACAAGCATCCACTTAAGAGGAGAAATGGCTGAAGAACATCAAATTTATTAGGAACCAATTAATGCTTGTCTAGTAACAGCATCATCAGATAACTTTTTATTCCACCATGGGAGAATAAAAGGCCTTAAACATGCATTAGCAGTTTCCATTAAATTTGTACGGCAGAGGAAAGATTCAAAAGCGTACTCCACTAATAGCATGATGTATGGTACTAAAGTCATCAACTTCATTTTTTGCACTCTGCCCCATTTAAGTGACAATTATATTATATTTTTCAATTTTATCCTTCAATAAAGTTTGGACATAACGATATAAAACAATTATTTTAAATCAAACTAACTATAAAATCACATCATTGAATACATAATAATTTTTTATTGAATAAAATAACTTTATTCTTAATTTTATTATATAATTTTCAGATGAATAAATTTTAACACCATGTTTAGACCGTTAATTTTAACGAGAAAAATGCTAGAGAAAACTTTTTCATAATGCTTTAATTTTTACATATTTATATTTTTATTTCCTCACTAACTTTCTTGATCCAAATACAACATAAAAATAAGTTCAAAGGACTTTTAACAAAATAGTAAATTGACCCAACAAATAAATAAATAAATAAGTAGGGAGTATCTTACAAGGTAAGAACAAATCAAGAGTCCAGACATGATCTATAATGCACTAACACCACCATATTGGACATGACACGTGGTTGCATTTGATATTTCCACAAATTAAGTAAGAGTTGAAACGAATAAAAAACCAACACATGGTGCGTCTTATGGTCTCAAGAAGATAATTTTTTTCTTATATATGTACACACACACACACGCGCGAGAAGACATTAATGCTATAACACAAGAAGAAAAATGCTTCCTCATGAGTTCACTTTTTCTCTTTCTATAATTTTCAGGAAAATTGAGACTCTTTTTTTCTTTGAAAATATATAATTTATAAACCATACCCAACAAAATCAAACACTATCATTAAAATGAACCACCTCTTTTTGTATGCCCACCGATATCTGTTAAGATTTTTTGCCAATTATATTTATATATGTGCATTACATGTATTTTTATTTATTGGGAAGTTATCTGTATTGGTATATCATTACAATTTACACATGTGATGTACAACATACTATAATCATTCACTCAAATTCTTTTGTAATTGGCCAATTATATGATCATGAAATCTCAAAAAACGAAGCATTGAACACTATACAATAAGACCACTCCCGTTTACTTTATTAGCTTGCGAGTTGGATTCTTCGGTTGTAACAAACGTGTTACTACAAATCTGAATAGTCTGTGCTCTTTGCTCATAGCGTCAGAGTCACAACAGTAAGAAAAGTGTGTCATCTCAATGTGATGTCAGCAACTTCTCTTTGTTATGGAGGCAGTAATTTACTCGTAACCACTTCCTAATATTCAACATAAAGGCCCAGGCGTAAACCTTTTATTCAAGTATATTTCACTTTAAATTGAAAAAAAAAATATTATATATGTAAAAACTTGTTCTGTATTTGAATTTGAATACAAATCCCCACCTTAGTTACACGTGTAAAACTTTCTTCCCATCTTATATATGTGTATATATGTTAATAGAGTACTTCTGCCCGAAATATTTCATCGGTGAAATACAACACAACTTAATCAATGCACGACATAGACAAATAATTGGGATCACACACACACTTATTATATATTTCAATGCACATACATGAGCAAAGTCGTATAATGGGAATTAAACTAACTTATTTGAACAAGTATGTATTTACAAGCATGCAGAAAGAGATGATGTGAGCTTAATTGACAGCTCAAAATAGGCTGCCTCTCAGCTTCCCAGTACAAAGATGATGTTCATTTGTCATTTAAAAACCTATGCATCCAAAAAAGAAAACAAGAGATCTGGAAGAACAAAGTTCACTGGAAATTTTTCTAGTCTTTTCTCCATTACATTGAAGTATGCACGTAAACCAAGCCTCCTAGTCTGGTTTGTTCTGTCTTCCTGGACTGATCATCAACGTTGCTTTGGGTCCATTCTCCAACCTGGGACACAAATACACAATGGTTATTGCCGTATAAATTTAACAACGAAAAGACAAAATTCATTATGTTTGTAGGTGAATGTGGAAAACAGGCCCTCGAAATTCTGAAACAAAAAGGAAACAATGGTTAACCCTGTAATTCTAAAACATCGTACCACAGTTAACTAGTTGCGCGGGTGTCAATTTGGTCTAAGAACAAAATATACAATTTGGTCTAGGCAGGTGGGAGGGGACGCCGGCATGTAGGGCACTCCATTTTTATGTCCATCCATCTTTGCAAACAGCCAGAGTGAAAGAAATGATCGCATGGTGTCACCTACAAACATAATGGAGTCAAAAACAGTAGTTTATGAAGATGTGATCTCATGATAACAAAAAAAATACTGTGAGATACCATGCAATCATTCGAACGTTGGCTGAGGTCAATTGCAGTCATGCAAATAACACAGTCTATAGCATGATTTGACCCCTGATGAAATCTCCTATGGTAGCTGTATTTCTCTGGTAGAATCTGCATGCATATGAATGATGTTGAGGAACTTAAAACAGTTGTTACAAGCAACAACCATAACGAGACATGCTTGATCAAGCAAAGTATTTATTTTCAGTAAATAGAACCAGAGGAACAAGAACAAGAGCCAATATAATAATTCAATGGTTTCTGGTATAAGAGAAATGCTGCTACTCTTTATCCCTCCCACTCCAAATGTGGATTTGCCAGAACTGTCTAAGCATATCATACGAAAAGAAAAAGAACCAATTTTTATGATGAAATACTGCCAATTTTAACAAGATTAGCAGGCTAGCTTCGTGCACTCAGTTCAAGTTACTCCACTGTGAACTTTCTCAGCTTGTATTAAAAAACACACTGTAACTTTATACCGTAGATGCCACAGAGACACCACAAACATAGGGGAGAAACTAAATCAGAACATGAAAAATATATGTAAAATTATCTTTTTATCATTGAGACTTGAGATGGTATTCCAACTTGCAGCATGGGACCTTTTTGAATAGTCCATATGCACTGAGAGACATAAATATAGTTTGTCAGAAATTTTGGAAGTTCATGCGCAATTGTGCTTTATTGGACTCCACCAAAAACCATATTTTGCAGATAAAAGCAAAATTATCCCTATTTGGAATCAATGAAATAAACCTGGCGAGGAATGAAGCACCGAGATCCAAGATAGTGCTGCAGAAGAAGAATAGATGCCTGGAGTCCCGTAAAAAGAACCAAACAAATGCACCAATTCTGGTCAAGCTCTATGCGCATGAAATTATGCGGACAGCCAAATACATATAATGGAATAGCAATGCGAGTCATTGTCATCCCTAGGATATAGTGAGGATGCAACGGTTTCCTCGAGTCACGAACTACGTTAGTGACTATTTGCGGAATCCAGAAGGAGTGAAGAAGGAGAAGAATAAACCGCAAAAACTTATGAAACTCATACATGACGAGAATGCCACCTAAAAGGATCCCATCTGCAAAATAATCAATGCAAGAAGATATCAGACGAGCAATAGTGCAGAGAAAAGAAAAGCTGTCTTCCAGGATAATCAATAGTGCAACCCCATCTGGAATCCTGCTGCAGCTGCTTCTGCTACTGGCAGATATTCAGCTACAGTTGTGCCAAAGCTTTGTAGATCAGAGATACATTTCCAGTTCTTTTGTGCGAAAATCTTAAGTGCTTTGAATATAAGGTTTTTTTTGCATGTACACAAATTGTTTCTACACTTTCAGCTACACAGATGGTCCTTAGCTTTCTGCTCCCTTACTCTTCCTAATTTTTACAATTATTTTCCACCTTCATCAGAAGAAGGCTAGTTTGTTTCAATTAAAACTTTTGACCATCTTGTATTTTATTGCTACATAATACTTCAATGACTTCTCTGTTTTTTCCCTCCATTTTCTTTCAAAAGTGCAGTTAACCTAATAACGAATCAAGTTTACCAGAAAAATAACTTGGTAAAACACAAACCAAACTACGAGTTACTCAGAGTGTTTTGGTGCTAGTTATACTGTAATTCACATGTAAATCACAACAATTTTAACTCTCAATGTTTCTACAAATTAGACAGGCAGGAAATAAATCATCAAGTAGCACATCCACAAAAAATAATATGAATAAACAATAGCTTTTCTTGTGTGCCTGCAATAGGAAGACCACCTCAGCACAATGTAATGTCTGAGACCAGAGAGACCCTTTAATGATTTTAAAGTAATATTACAGTATCTAATGGAACAGATAAAGATACTTACAGAAACGACTGTAAAGAACTGAAAGCTCGCGTCTCATTGCCTCCCAATTCTCTCCATTATTCACAGGCCTATTTGCCTTCCATATAGCAAGAAGGTACCGCATTTCAAATATGGAGAAGACGACAAACTTGAAAAATGCAGCAGTTGCAAAAGCATTAAATAGGGATTCTGCAACCAGGCAAGCATAGCTTTTATGCAATGCAAATTCTAACAACGAGAAAGAATTTTACAATAAAGAAGAAAGAGCAGACAGGGTGAAAAAAAGAAAGAGAAATCGGCTGTTTGTCTTAACAACTACTTTTGCTGGGAACAACACCCACAACTAAGATATTATAAGCAGAAGGAAAGAGTCAATAAATACACACACATATATAAAAGCTTTAAGCTATTTATCAAGAAACCCATATGTATAGAAGTCTTAGCACTCAGATGAAGCTTGGATACAAGCAATGAAAGTTAGATGGACAAGTAACAATACCATTGTTTTGCACATAAAATATTACGTGCATACTGATATAAGTTTGAACTCAAGTATCCACACAAGAAACTATAATGCTCCACAACTAGCGTTTTTAACATTATCTAGCATTTTCAACTGTACTGAAAAGTATATCAAGATACATTCATCCTAACCATGTATGGTGTGGAATGCAGAAGTATAAACCAGTCTTGTTTTAGAAATAAGGTTGTAAATGATTTACCTACAATTTTTTTCGATTCTGCAATGCATGTGGAAAAGTAGACTACCTCCTCAAACGCCTATTAATTTGAAGTAGCCGATTGCACTAATAGCACTCTATTTCAATGGAGTTTCATTTCATAATACCTTCTAACTTTTGATCCTACTTTTAGATATGTAAGACTTCTATATCCCAGAACATGATGTGGGGAAAAATAAGAACAGCACACCAGAAGAAGTAACAAAGCTACCCCACCATATTATTTAGTTTCCCCCAACTAAGGTTTTTGTTAGATCCTTTTCTAGACTATAGTAATCTCCATATCATTATCCAACCATTCTTTATGTATATAGAACTAAAGTATTCCATCCTATGCTAATGGAAGTTACTGCAATGTATATAAACATTTAATTGGAAACAACGTCAAATAAGAAGAATGGACCATAATCAAACTGAACTGGTAACAAACAAAATCACCTGTGGCAATATTGAAAACTATTGCATACATATAAACTGACTCCTAGGTGAACATACCAACTAGAATTCCAGCAGTAAGGTGTAGAAGACAAAGATATGCATCCATTATAGCCTGATGCCCAATCATCAGAAGTGAAACCTTGGCAGCCCCCTGGGAAAGTTGAAGAAAGCAGTGCTTTATATGGCTCCAAGATATATAGAGCAGCAAAAGACTATTAATTCCGATTTGTAAGTATCAAGTCTTATTAAGTATCAAAAGTAATTCAGAGGTAATCTTACAGATTGAGTGTTACTGTGTTCCATTTGCCGGATTAACAATAGAACTTCAAGGAAAGAGATCTGGTGCATGAAAAAGTTAAAGAATCCAACCAAAACAGTAACCAAAACAAGGAACCATTTTTCATATATTCCTGAGGGAGAACAATATCACAGATACTTGAAAACAATATACATGGTAAAGGATACAAAGGTGACCATCAAAGTGTAGTTAACTGCTTTATTATAGTAGACCTCAGTGTTGACTGAAGTCGCATTTAAAAGCATAGGTGAGAAGCAATCTACATCATCATCCACTGATGGGCTTTCCATTAGTCCTTCTACATAATACTTATCTTGATCTCCATCTAGGGAAAAAATAAAAGTAATACAAGTCAAAAAGATAAAATTGAGTTTCAAAGAAGCAGATGACATTACTTAAAAACTGAAGCCACAAGAATTACAAACAACTTATAATGCATATGTAATTTTCTGGCATACAACATTACAATGCACCACAGGAAGATTAGTAGTCAGCATCCACCAAATCTCGGCAGGGATGTATTCATAGTAACTATGACCTCAACTATGCACTTGCGTACAAGTTCTGCAACAGGTCAACACTCTTTTATCTCTGTTCCTCTCTGACAAAATCACATACATGCCAGCACACCCATATCAATTCACTGAAAGCTCAAGTAAATGTATTTCCAGATGCACATTCAGCACTGCTTTTTAACACAGAATAGTCGCCACATATTCCTATGTTTCAGTGATAAATATCAAGAAGTATTCCCTTTGACAATGAATCAGAACTTCAGTTTTTACAGTCCATCAATCCCTGGTGCAACCTCACTCGTAATTTTCCCACAGAGTGTTGCATCATGAAATTAGGACACATATGCATCTCTTGGTTCTGAACTAAATGGAAACTTCGGCACCAACTGCCATCCCAACAAATCATTGGCTCATAAAAAGAGACAAAACACTTTGCCTCCCATTAGCATACAAATTAATAATACTCGGTCACAAATATAAATGTTAACATCTTTTCACCAAGTAAATAGTATTCATGAAGATGGATAAGAGAGAAAGACAGTAAAGAACATGATCATTGAGGACATGCTGACAACATCATAGAGATAGTACTTCATATGCTTTGTAAGACTTAGTACCATTTTTTCTAGAAGAGATGCGTGAAATTTGTGCAGCAATTTCGATATTGCAATGTTTCTCCATTTCATAAATGGGGGCTGCAATGGGATAAAACCAGCAACTTTAGAAAAGGAGCTCATTGAACGTCAACTGATAATGAAGTGAAATAATTTTAACAGAAAATACAATGTTTCCTCTTCCAGATTTTTTCTCGGGGAGACTCCTGAAACACCTGGGAGGAGAAAACTCCAAGCTGTAAAAAGGAAAATGTCAAACAGGTGAACTGGGAAAATCTTCAGATGAACTTTTGTAATCAGTATCCATTTACAAAACCAAACCACCTTCAAGTTAAAATTTAGCATCAAGCAAAGTTGGTCTATACCATAACATTAGGGATTAACTCCAAAATCATATTAGATCAATTCCTTCAAGAAATAGAACCATATTTGCCAATGACAATCCACTTTTTATAATGGGTTATTTAGTATGGACAAAACATTCATCTCATTTTTCGTCCTCAGTGATGCAACAATAAATAATCCATGCCTAACAATTGCAAACTTCTAGGGATGTGAACCAAACAGCACCAGGTAAGTATTCTTTGCACATAAATTTGCAGCCACTACACAAACAAAGTGTCCATAGCCAGTGAGGTTAGTTTAACACCTCATACTTACCCCAGACCTCAAAACTTAGGATTTATAGTCTGCATCCACACTCATCTTAGATATTGAGTTCAGTGAAATTGCATGGACGCGCATGCCAGTTTAACAGATTTATATTGGCAGACACATTAGCGCCATTCACCCAATATTTAGAAAGCCATGAGTATCATGGCATTATCAGATTTGAAAGATTCTAAGCAAGCTTGTCACAAGAGAAAGTGAAGCACAAAAGGAAGTAAAATATCCAGCTGTAGGGTTTTCTTATAGTTAACACTGCGAAAGAATTGATTGCAAATCAATTTTTTCCATTCCAGATCACGAGAAGAGTAGACTCTAAAACACTGTAACAAGCCTGCATGATATATTTCCTTCCCTACTACAGCTGGAAATGGAGGAATTGATGCAGGGAGTAAAGTCACCAGTTAAAAACCATATCACTTGAAATAAAAGCACTCCGTCAAAGTTATGGCGGTCTATAACTGCAAGAAAAATAAACAAAACACTCAAAACCCCCATTAAACCATATCAAGTGAAAAGCAAAAAAGGATTTTCCACAAATGTACTCCAAATGTGATTCTTTAAACAATTGATGATCTTCACCATTAGATAATTCATAATGTAATAGGTTGTCCAATATTTATTTTCCACAATAATGCAAATTGTATTCTACCTTGGCAATTGGCATCATCTGGCAGCCTATGACAGACCAAAAGCAGAAATTGTGTATGAAGAGAGAGCAGAAAAGAGAGAGAGACCAAAAGCGGCAGGTTTTTTTCTACATCTTTCCCTTCTCTTTTTAGCAAAGATAATTGCATTACTATTTTTGGTTTTCAGTTCATCTTTCAAAATACAATGTTACACATGGTTCCAAGTTGGAACACAACCCTTTTAATTCTTTAATGCAAAATCAGACAAGTGGGAATGCAGCATCCATCCAAAACTTGACGCGGGAGATTGAAAAGTACTTGATGGACACCCCCTTGGTTGTTTAGTTTTAGTGCAGGGATTCAGTAAAGCCAAAAATATATAATATGAATTATTGATAGTTGAAAGTATTTCGCGCTTGTTGCCTATTTTAAAAACAGAATATCTAACATGTGATAGACTAATCACTGTTTTCATTTCAAGGTAGTCAACAATTTAGGTGTAATAATAAATGTAACAAAAATAATTGAACATTTCAATTTTACTTTTCAGAAAACATTTCTTTTCTAATGAGCTGAAATGTTGGGATGTCGAAAATGATGATATCCAGCAATAATAAATTAGATTGGAGCAGTTTCCATTATCCAGGAGGCATAGTATACAAGTAAAAAGCATGAATATTACTCTTTACTGCAAAAGTTAAAATATTTCAAAACAGAACATTTTCTGGTGATCCTTCATGGAAACACGCTTGGTACGCCATTTCTTATACGACTGGAGTATGATAAATCCTGTCTAAACTTGGTATGCCTTGTCTCATATGACAATCTAAAATTCTGCCATGGAGGATGCCCATAGGAATGCAAAAATTCCCCAGATTTTGGAGTTCAGGTGAAAATTGTATCATCATGAACAATATAACCCCGCAAAGACAGCAAAACTCGGAAAGTATGTCATCCCAAAAGGTGGAATTGAACAGGAATTATACAAAATTGCCCTAATGTGATGGCAGATTTCAGTAGTAACACAAAAACTAGTGTAACTAGGTGATTTTTAAATGAAGAAAAACTTAAATAAAATTAATAAGAAATTTCCATGCACATCATAAAATATCCCATATCAAGCACGAAGCAGAAAACTTCATTAGCCATAATTGATAAGTTAATAGAGATTCTACTTAATGCACTCCTCTTTGGAAAATATTTAGTGATGTTAATATTAAATCATCCCCCACATCCACCACCACCTATCTCTGCCCTCCATAAAAAGGGAAAAGAAAGAAAAATATTCAAAAAGAGAATAGACATTATCAACCATGTACTTTCAAATTAAAGTTCGCATATGAGAAACAGTAGAATTATTATGTTAGACACATAGAAGAATTTAAAAAACAATAATTTAAACATGAGAAACAGTAGAATCTTTATGTTAAACCTGTGGAAGAATTTAAAAAAACAATTTCCCAGAGGAAGTAATTGTGATTACCAAGTGATAAGGATTAGACAATAAGTAGTCATCTTCCTGCCCAAATTCACCCTCTTTTCCGCTGCAGAAATATCCAGAGATAGCATTAGCAGATAGGTGGATCTAAGGCCAAATTAACACTCTCCAAAAAAGATGACTCCAAATAAAACAGAAAATTTCTAGTCTAGGATTAGATTCATTGATGAAACTTTAAGGAAATCTCTGCCATCTTCTCTCTCTTGCAGTAATGGGGTCAATCAAGAAGCCCAATGCACGTTTTAGAGGTTTTCTCATACTAGTCAATGAAAGTAAAAGATACTAGATTCTGGCATTAACATCAATTTCAGAATCAATAAGCAAATACCACGCAATATCTCCAACAAAGATATCATCCTGTTCAACTAGTAATGCATCTGGACAATGAAAGCTAAATGTGTTTCCAAAAACGAAATGAACAGAATTTATACCCAAAGGATGCAACCCTTAATACCCCTTTGATTGAGAGTAAAGATAATTAACCCTCAGCATGCAAATGAGAAAGTGAATGGAGAAAAAAGGAAAGGGAAGGCATCATCATCAAGAAACAAAAAGTGAACATCCATATTGGTTCACAAGCAAGGATGTTTAGGACATAGAGGCTATAGCAAAACCCACAAACCTATCTCCAGCTCATTCTAGATCTTTTCCAGAAACTTTCTAAACTTAACCAGGTAATATTGAAGTCCAACATATAATAACAAATTTCTACTACACATGTAACATAAATTATGAGCATTTGGATGAATATGAAATGGAAAACAGCAAATTTTGATATACAAAGAGCTAGTTCCTTTAGATTTTTATTGTTCTGTACACGCACAATTGTGGGAAGAACCATCAAGCAACTTTAAACCATATTTCCATAGTTTCCAACATATAAAATGACAGCAGGAGACAACAGAAGCTAGAAAGTGAAGTTTCTAAGCTTACATAAAGGGAATGCTAGGAATAGAGGGAAACTACCTGTTAGCTACCATCCTTAGTTGTCTGAAAGGCCATATATATACACCTTCAACTCTGATTTGAGCACCGCGAACATCATGCTCATTGTCGAACACATCATGGAAAATTATAACACCCTAGTGCATTGCATCATGAAGGTAACAGTTACAATAAGAAAAGGTGCTAATGAAAAAGACATTCCACTGAAAGAAAAGAAATTGTATAAGCTCATGATGCCAAATTATTATCCAAGTTGATATCCTATTATGACCCGACCAACCCCGAATGTACCCCCACAGAACACTTGTGCTAAAAGAAACAACTGAATTATGCTAATTATTGAATCAAAACCATCCAATGACACAACATGTGCTAGAGACCTTTCTGAGCTTCAAAATTTGTCCACATGAAACTGGTGTAGTTCCTTTTTTTT
>JACGDI010005411.1:10761-63543 GCA_014898725.1 Jacaranda copaia | reverse complement strand
AAAAAATAGGTAAAATCAATATCGAATGGTGAAACAATTTTTTTCAAAAGCAGCCTTTTTGTTCAAACATATGCTGAGGCTAAATGATGCTATGTATGGTACTTTCCAATTGTTAGTAGCACCGGATTCTTAGTAGAACTGGCACTTTGAGTTTAATTGCAGCACTAATCAAGTATTAATATGGATAGTGCAGATGCACAAGTGCAAAGCATGTATATGAGGGTGCAATCATATGTACTTGCACGTCTATGATCTATTTGGATATTAATTGTGAGATATGTGAATGTACTATAATTAGGCAAAAAGGCCACTGCTTGAACTAAGGCAGAGTCTCAATTGGCGAACCTAGTGTGCACCACAATTTAGAAGACTCTTCGTTAGAACTTCGCTAATGACACAAAGTTCATGTACAAATATATATGTCTGTATTAATAATATTTTCATTTTAACATATGAATTTTTTACAATTGATTCTTTTTCCATGGCAGCCAACAATGTTTTTAAATCCAATGGCTCCCAACATTCACTGATTCAATGAGTATTCAACTGGTCAAAATGACTGTACTCATGTCATAAGCGGAATTAATCAATGATCAGGCATCTAAGAACAGTAAGATAGTTCAAGTTCATGTCACATCCCCTCCATCAAGTTAAAGAATAATCACACTACCTGAACATAGTGTACACCAGTTATTTTTGTTGGTGTACTGATCAGCTCTAGTATGGAATTTCCACTTGACTTCCTAAAATCAGAAAACTTGGAAGAGCTGTTTGCGGAATCTAGGAACTTCCAATTCCCTGCACCGCACAAATTTGCAAATTAAGTAAACGCCAATAAATGAAGCAAATACATAAAAAGCGCTTGGAAACCACAAAACATTGCATAATTAGCTGAGAGCATTTTCAATTAACCATATTCAGCATGCTTATTAAGGCCAAACATATTTATCAAATACTCAGCAAATTATCAAAAACGCAGAGTGCAGTTTTTAATCACTAAGACCAGTAAGTGAAGTCTTTCTTTTGTGACAGGGAATGTCCAGAGTAACAGTGATGAGAATAAAAATACATCCACGCATGAGCATTTGACTTTCATAAAATTAGTAGATACTAGTAACATCCTGGATGCACAGGGTCCCTTCAATCAATCAAAATTGTTCCTCACGGAAAGCCACTTGAGTGAGGTTGAGATTGAGCAGGATTTTATATTTAGAGAAGTCTACAATCAGCTTTATAGGCTTTGGCTGGAGTTATCAACTGAAAGGCTTTCACTAAGACAATGAGACTGGAGGCTCTGATACCAAGTTATACATTCTATATTCTTGTTATCAAAGAATCCTTAGATAATATAAAGAGAGATGGGATTAGCATCACTCCACATCAATCTATATGCTTTTTATCAAATAATCGTCATCTCCTATTTATAGAGATGGGACTAGCGTTACACAAAATGGTTGGAAAATATACAAATATATGCCCTAAATACCTAAAATAAATGAAATATAATAAGGAAAAATATTCTCAGAAGTCAAAGTATCAGTTGTGTGCTTCTGAAAAACCATTAAAAATCACTTTGAAGCACAGGCTGAGCACAAGACCAAACTTTTATTCAACAATTGAGAGCTTCAACAGAACAAAATCCCCATAACTCATGAGCTGGACATAATATGCATGGTTCAGCAATCTACCGACCAAACTTTCTGCTATAATCTTGAGAATTTCTGTCTTATGGCGAATATGTTAATGATGTATCTGAGCTATACCTCAGATTTACCAGAATGCATGCTAAATATTTCTAAAGCACAATTTCATAACTCACAATCATTTTAAGCAAACCTCTTGATGTATAAGACAATCAGAATGTCAAAAGTATTTCCAACTATTTTGACATTCCAAGAATTAATTGTCATGTTTAGCTGGCAAGACAATTAATCCAAAAGATGCATCAAGCGAAACAAATTCCTTTCTCATCACAACAGGTTCTGAAAAGGAAATCTTCTCATAGTATCAACACAATCTACAAACAGACATTATAATTTAAAGTGACTGCAGTATCACTAAACATTATCATATTCCGTTAAACAGTGCGATAAGCAAAAAGAAATGTGAATTTATTCAACATAAAATGATTCATGCAAATAAATGGTCATTAAATAATTTCATAAATAGACAACACAAACCTCTATATGTCCCTGTTATATTCCAAGAAGAAAATGGGCCCAATTCATGCTCCTCCTTGCCTAAAGGAAGCCACTGCAAGAAGTAAAATGGCCAAAAGATCAGAAGTAACCAGAGGACAATTCAAGAAAAGGGAAGAAAAGAGAGAATGAGCTCATTGATGAGTGCGTGTCCTTTGACGTAATTTTACCAAGAAATTATAGCAGTTAGAAAACAGGATCTTCGTGTCTGCTAACAAAGAAATTATTCTTATAGCTGAGAACATGCATCCGAAAAAGTTTTGAGAGAAGAGAAAGCAGAAAAGCACATGAACACAAACACACACACATGAAAAGAAGTATGACATTGTCTGAGTCACTAAACCAAACTCTTTACTAGCAGATCAAACACAAAACAAACTTGTAATTGTTACGACCAGGGCTCAAATCAGTTCACACATAAAATTCATGCATCAAATTACAGTCCCTAGGCTTGTCCAATATATAAATTGGGAGTTCATTTCTAGAAAAGCAGGTTTTTTCATGTGGATGACCTGATGAAAATTGGAAAGATTGAAGATGTACTAACAACTTTACTAGCATCGGAGAAGCACGTGGAATTGATGAACATATAGTGTTAGCTACACCTAAAAGAAGATGCTTCCACCAAGTCTGTCATTAGTTAGAGATTCTCAAGTACGTGCCTATCTTATGAATCAAAACACATATAACATCATTTATCTATTACTTTTGACTGGCTTATGAAACACATTGGCTTGATTTGCATGACCTACAGGCAGAATTCACATGCACAATACAAAATCAATCCATCAAAATTGGCATAGCATTTTGCTGAGCCAACACCAACTGATACAAACTAGCCTCTACTCCCATTAAGGGAGTTTCCAACAATCAGATGAAAATATATGAATCTATTTTATTTTGTCCAAATCCATACTAATCTTAAAATTAAAGATGGTTGTAGAGTATTGAGAGTGCTCTTTTGGTTATTAAAACAACAAAAGCATTAAAAACCAAAGTTTTGCATGTCACAGAGTCTACAGTAACACACTGCGATGTGGTATGGTGCTTTATGTCCAACACTCCGGCATCTTCTCAGCTATAATTCAGACATTTGCATCAAATATAAAAGTCGTACTAATATTATCTAGTTGCCTTTATGTACGTGATCATTACACAAGCTACAGTAATGTGATATTAATGCATCCATATCAATTAAAATATCAAAGGTTGTACTAATATTTAACTTGTTCTATGACTACCTTTCAGGCTGATACTACCTTGGTAAGTTTTGTATCTTAATTAGATATAAAATTCAGCGGCAACCCAAAATGAAAGCAATGATGATAGGATGCACTGATATCGCATTACTACAGCTTGTGTAATTGCCCACCTACATAATCCTGACTAACCACTCATCAGCCACCTCCTAAAAATACAACCAAAAATGCAACAACATTTCATAGTATTTATAACATCAAACAGTAAATTCAACGGTCAAGCAGAAAACGTCAAATTCATCAATCATTAGTCATTAAGAGAGTGATAGTTTTTTCAAAAACATAAAGATGTAAAGAATCTCAACATTGTTCCAAAATCATGAAACAAGATTGCAACTTCCAAGTGTCACTGCAACAATAATAACCACATATACCAGTGCCATTTAAATTTGTCATCTTTTACATTTTTAACACACTATTCAATCAGGAAAGAATAAAAAAATTGAACTCCAGTACTCCACAACACATTATGCAAGTAAAACTGGTTAACATACACTAATATTCAAGGCTCCACCACATATAATAAATTCATATCTTTATGGTTAGCAAATGATCAAATTAGTGACTGACAAATATATACCATAACACTGAAAATGGAGAATTCAGAGAACTCAGATGCAATTCATTGAAGAAGCAGCAGAGGCACAATTAAACCAACCAGACAAATAATTGAACAAAAAAGCAAAACTAACCTCATCACCCCAAGACCGAGGCCTCTGTCTCAAAGGTCTTAAACCATTTACAGGCCATGTCACAACAAAAATGAACCATAACCCAAAAAGAACTCGAAACAAAATACTCAAAAAATTCCAACTTTTCATCCAACCCATTTCCAGGCTCAACTCAAATTCTTCTCCCTCAAGTGATTCTCCAGATTTTCGGACAAAAAAATGATGCCCATCACCCTTTGAAAAGGAAATCACAAAAAAAAAAAAAGAAGAATGAAAAAATTAAATTTTATCTTTTTTAGTGAAATGACAGGTGGGTTTTTTGCTTGAAGTAGAGGCAAAAAAATTGTTTAACTAACAAACTCAACAAGAAAAGATGAAATACACCGATCAATATAAACAGAAAGCGAGAGCTTAACAACCCAAAGAATCACTAATTTTCACACACAACAAAAAGAAAAAATGTTTCTTTGTGGGTTTCCAACAAGAAGGCCTTCACTGGTCAATTCTTGAACCAGAAAGAATATATCTAATCATTTCTTTATTCAACAGACAGCTATAGGCAACCACTCTTCTGAATATCTGAAATTTTTGCGAGCTCTGACACGGGCTATTTGCTGGAGGTGTTTCGTTTCTTAGTTGGGTAAAATAAAAGTCAAGACGAGAAATGTAGGACTATTTGGTGCGGAGGAAATATGTGTCACGGATCAACAAGAATGGCAGTAATACTGTCCAATATAAAGATGGGAATTATTTAATTTTGATTAAAGTCGACGTAAAACTAAGGTTTAGATGGAGCTGTGACAGACGACAGAAAGGTCTGCCTGCAAGGATATCATCGAGTGCAAATGAACATCGTTTCCGTGGTTGATTTTGCCGAATGAATACATTTATTTATTGCATATTTGTTGTGGAACCATCCAAGTAAGGGTCATCCATTTTGAATTCCATCTTATCAACTAACAAAAAAATTAATTGATGCAACTCTTCCCAAAATTACAAAATCTTTGTTTGTCAATTATTTTGTCTAAAAGATTCATTTACTTTAGAAACCGCATGTGACAGATTCATAAACAAAGTTAATCGATTATTTGACTGACATATTAAAATTTATGACTCTTAAAAGGTTCAGTACATTATCAAATACGCTTTATTAGTCCAAGTATGTTATTAAAGAATGAGAAGCATTCATGATCAATTTACAGTGAAGAAAAAAATTGTCTGTGAAGTACAAAAGGCCAACCTAAGCCTTAAAATTCATCCTCCCTGTTTTTTTTTTATTTCCTTCCATAATTCGTAATGAGGTTGATTCATTCTATTATGTAAACATGTGTAATCGCAATAGTTATATATATACATACAATTCTCCGACATTCTTGATTTTCTCCTTTATATATAACAAACTTCTTTTGCTTCACTCTTAAAAAATTTCTAAAAATATATAGGTTAAACTTTATCACAATTTTTTTATAAATCTTTTAATATTGTTAATTTGGAAAGAAAAAATTGCTTGAAATAAATAGTAGCCCTCACCATTTTTTCCTTGTCGAGTGAAAATTTCTAGAGGTTCGACAATTTTTTATTTCTATAGGAGTGAATGGGCCAATTTTAAATTGAAACAAATGAAATTAAATGCATAAATTAAATAGAACATTTTCATACTTATCACAAATAAAAGGCATAAATAATCGAATAATCGATGAGTTAAGATTTAACATATTATAATTTTTTGTCTACACAAACCAAAATAGTAATGAAGAATTAAGATATACTAAATAATGAATCGCACTTTATATTTGAAGCAAAGATCCCAAAGAGCATAAGCTTTTCTTATGTCAAATATGAAAATTATTACTTTGTATTTAAAAAAAATAGTCATTTACAATTGTGTTCAAAATGTTAAGAAGTATTATTAATTTTCTATTATTGTATGTATAATATATATATATATATATAGATAAAATGTTCTCAATTTTTCAGCATTATAACTTTAAAGATGAATCAAATACTTGTCAAAGAGATATAAAATGTAGAACTTTTCATTTTTATTTTTTTTGAGGAAAAAAATTATGAGATTCTTCTCAAACTCATAAGCAACTTATGTGAAGGATAAAAAAAATTATGAAAAAATCAATAATCATATGCAAGTAATCATACATATTTAAGTGGAAGTTAATTAGTTTTGTCTTTATAAAAAGTATTATTGTATGAATATATTGAAATTATATTCCACGTTACATTTAAATCATTACTAAACACAAACTCTCTCTCTCCATATACACACACACACATGTTGCATAACAGTAGCATACATACATAAAACTTGAGCTGAAAATTTGCATTGTATTAAATGAAAGCAATGTACACTTATTTATAGTGAGCCGCTAGTTAAATATCTAACAAACTACTTAAGTAACTAACAATTAACTAACTAATAAATAACTTGACTATTAATTAATTGGATTAGCAATAATACAAGAATATATCTACAAGTTCCAACAATCCTAATTCTCCCTCCAAAAGTGGACAATAGAGGTATTTTAGCAACCAGCTTGGATAGAATAGAAATGATAGAAGTAGCAAGGAGCACCTTGGTGCAAACATTGGCAAGGTGGTTATTCGTGCGGATTGGCATGATTTTGATTGTCTCTATTGCAACTTTATTACCTAGAAATGGCAATTGGTCTCTATGTTTCCTATATTTGTGGAAGATGGGACTTGAAGAAATATGTAAGGTGTCCTAGTTATCATAGAGAAGAAGGACAAATCCTGCTGGTTTAAGCTAAAAGTCCCTAAGAAGTTGTTGGAATCGATTACTTCACAAACTGTGGCGACAGAGGCGTGATACACAGCTTTAGCTGAGGAATAGGAAATGTTCATTTGCTTCTTTGATTTCTAGGAGATAAAGCAATAACTAAAAAATATACAAACTCTAATACTAGATTTCTTAGAATCCTTGCAAGTTACCCTATTTGCATTAGAGAAGCCATTGAACTAGAGCTAAGAACTAGTAAAAAATAAACCTTATTCAAGGGTGCCCTTGAGGTAGCAGAATAGATGATAAGTTGCCTGTAAGTATGTTTTGCAAGGTTAAGCTAGGAACTGGCTAGGTCTATGCATTGCGAATGTGAATCTAACTTAGATAGAGTCAAGTAGAAGATGCAACCAATGAGAGCTCTATATTGAGATGAATTTGCGAGGATAGTACCATCAATAAAGTTAAGCTAAGATTTAGGTTCCAGGAGACTATAATTGGTTTTGCAGCTAAGAAGTCTATGTCCTCTAAGAGATACACTGTGTATTGGCACTCAGATAAAATAGTCCCTAAGGAGGAATGGGTAACTTCCAACCTAATGAAATATTTAGGGAAATCAAGATCCTTGAGTTTAAAGTGTTGCTAAATAGAAGTCTTGAACTTGTTTATAGTTGACTTAGAACATCCTGTAATATTATATCATCCACATACACTAGCAAAACTACAAATGATAAGTTAGATCCATGGATGAATAGGCTGTAGTTAGATTTCAATTGATGGAATCAAAGTTGAATAAGAACATGGGTGTGCTTGGGGTATCATTGTCTTAAGGCTTGTTTGAGGCCATATAAGGATTTGTGTAACTTGTATACAAGCTTTTGTGTGTGATTGGTGTTGTGTGGTGTATAGTGTAACAAAGGATAAGTCAATGTAAACTTCTAGTTGTAGTAAGTACTAATTTTTATTATAACTAGAGTACGGAGAAGTTTGATAGTAGCTAATTTTGCAACCGATGCAAAAGTGTCAATAAAATCAATACTTCTTGTTGTTTATATCCTTTAGCTACTAGTTTAGCTTTGTGCCTTTCTATAGTGCCATTGGAATTGAATTTGAGTTTACAACTTCACTTACAACCAATTGTGTGTTTGTGTGGAGAGTGAGGGAAGATTGACCATATGTTGTTTGATTATAATGCATTAAGCTCACTTTACATTGTTGCTCCCCATTTAGGTATGTTGACAACTTGTTGGTAAGTTTGTGGTTCAAAATGAGAGGATACACTAAGTAGAAAAGGTCTTGTGGGACTCAAAGAAAGAATTATAAGATGAATGTTGAGAGATAGGAAATGGAGTATGATTGATAATGTGTTAGGATTAAAGGAGATTACAATGGTAATTTCTTAAGTACAATAGAGGATCAATGATTTTAGAGGATTTTCTAAATGTTGAACAAAATTGGGGAGGGATTGGAGCATAAAGTTGAGTAGGAGACTAAGATGAGGGAGGTCATGGAAGAATATTGGATTTATTTAATGATAAAGGGATGACAAAGTCAGGAAATGGATCAATGATAAGGTTAGAGTGAGTTATAGAATAAAGTGGAAAGATGGGCTCATGAAAAAAATATGTCTGGAGATAAAAACTTTCTTCGTGGGAAGTTTATAGTACTTGTAACTATTAGTGCCTATAGGATAACCAAAGGTTACACGAGGTATGGCTCTAGGATCAAAATTGGTTTGCTGAGCTTGAAGAGTAGACACATAAGCTAAAAAACCAAGAACTTGGGGAGGAATAATTTGTGGATGAGTTTAGACCTGGCAAAATTCAACACATACTCGTGGGTACTCAAAAAATACGAGTAATGGACCTTGTTTTTCCAACCCAAAAAATTGCAAGTAATTTCGTATCCAATTTACCTGCCGCTTTTTGGCCCAGCCTGTGGGTGCCCGTGGTAACCCATATATATAAATATATATTTTATATGTATATTTACATATAAATATTTATAGCAAAATAATATATAAATATTTATATTTATATATACTTATTTTGTTACTCAAATATTAACTAAATAAAACTAAAAAAATACTATAAATTTCAATATTTACATATAAATATAAATATATGAATAACATACATATAAATATTTATATATGAATACTGAAATTTGTGTTTTTTTTAGTTTTATTTAGTTAATATTTGAGTAACAACATGTAAGTTACAAGTAGGATATTAATTTACCTTTAAATGTTAAAAATAATTATAGGTACCCACGGGTTACCCGTTGCTCATGAGGATAGGTAATAGGTCCCTTACCTCATACCCAATAAAAAACGGGTGGGTAAATTTACCCAGCCTGTTGTTACCCATCATTAGGTTACCTGTGGGTACCCAATTGCCAGCTTTAGATGAGTTATAAAAAAGATTGAAAGGAGATTTGTTTTCTAGAAGTTTAGATGGTGATTTTCTGATAAGAATGTGGTAGTGAGAATGCACTCGTTCTAGAAGGATACGGGAATTCTATACTAGAAATAAAGCTACGTTGAGGAGGTGTTGGTGTTTCTTCTCTACGATAGAGTTCTATTGAGGTGCATTCATGCTAGATAATTGACTAATGGTGCCACGTTGGTTGAATAAATCATGGAAAGCAAACTTCTTAACATTGTCAATTCTAAACTATTTAATATATATGTTGAATTGAGTAAGTATGATGTTGAAAAAATCTATGGAGAACAATGGATATATCAAACTTTATTTTTAGTAAGAAAAAGCTTAAAAAACTTGGTGCAATCATTCGCTAAGGTAAGAAAGTACATATGGCCAATGAAACTTGGTCCATGAAAGGACCCTAGACATCCATTTGCACAAGGTCAAATGGATTTTTTGACATATTGGTGTGTGAAAAAAATGGCAATCTTTTTTTCTTACCAGGGGGACATTTGTAGTGAGGTTTACTTGTTGAAGATTATCACACCAGAGTTGAGATTTTAAGGTTGCAAGTTGTAGGGATGGCCAAGTCTACCATGCCATATGGAAGTGAAAACTTTATTTATGTGATTTATATTTGTGATTAAAGGAGTTGCTTATATGGCTTACATGTTGAGTGTGATTAACTATACTTAGGACTTAGAGATATGCAACTTTGTTACACTTGTCAATCACTCTCTTGGTCTAGAATCCTGATTATGACATGATCTATGAACAAAGACATAGTAAGGTGAGAGTCTCTGATAAGCGGACTTACATATAGAAAATGGAATTTAAAATAAAAAATATAGAGCACTTTTTGTAGAGCGAGTAATGGAGTTAGTTTGATCAATCCTTTAATGCCATTAGAAAGTTAGATTGTGTAGTGTTTAATGGGTTCATATGAGTGAAAAGATTTTCATTGGAATAAATATGACTAGATGCTCCAAGATTTATAATCTATAAAGTGGATAAGTTGAGAGTAGATGACATGGATGAGTAAGTACCTGTGAAGAAAGAGGTTGGGGGGATATTTAGATCAAAAGACTTGTTGGAGTTGTAGAGATGATTGGGTAGAAGATTGATGAGTAGGTTGTACTGATTTAAGCTCAAAGTATGGAAGAAATTCTCAACATCAATAGTGTAAATTTGATCAGAAGCTTAGTTCTCCAAGTGAATTTAAGGAGTTCGTTGAGGTAGTATGGATACTCGAGGAGATAGAGACTGTGGGCTATGTGACTTAAATTTGAAGCCAGGTGGATATCCATGAAGTTTATAACATGTTTCCACAATGTGGCCAATGTAATTGCAATGAGTATAAAAAATTTCATCTCTCTTGGCTCCTTTGTATCTAGCAAAATTATGGATAGCATTGGTGTGTTTGTTACTATATTTGATAGAAGTTTTACTCCATTAGTTTTCAAAGAAAAAATCATGGAGTTGGTGGTGGCATCAGATGATGAGACTCCAATTGCATGCTAGCATTTTTCTTGAGATATGAGAGAGAAGATTTTGCTTATTGATAGCATTAGATCTAGAAGAAGAATTTGGCCACAAATTTGTGCAAATGAGGCAGGAAGCCCTATGAGAAAGGCCATGACTTCCTCTTTTTGATAGCGATCATTTAGTTCCTTAACTCTTCTGTAGGTGCATTGTCCACATGAACAAACTAGTCTATAGTTGCTCAATTCGTCCCAAATTGCTTTCAATTTCATGAAATACACAATGGCTGAGGTTGTACTTGGAGTAAGGTTAATTAAATGTCTTCAAAGCTAAAAGATCTTAAGGTCGTTGCTTTGTTAAAATCTCTCCTTGAGGTCATTCTAGATTTCAAGAGTAGTATCATAGTAAATGATGCTTGCCGAAATTTCTTTTATTATAGAATTGAGCAACCAAGAATATTATTATTGCGGATCCATTGGTTGAGAAGAGAAACATCATTTGTAGATGGTTTGGGGATGTATCAATCTATGAATCTAAGCTTATTTTTGACTGACAGAGCAATGGGTATGGGTGAATTTAGGAGGCGTAGTATTCTGCAAAGAGCAACTGTGAGACGAGGATGAGGTGTGGATTATTAGAGTGGTTGAGGAAGTAGTGCTTATAAGACTCATCAATGGCAAACTAACCATTGGAGGCAACATAAGTGAAGGATTTAAGAATTTCCATGGATGAGCAAACCGAAGATTGATTACACGAAGGAAAGAAGAAGATATATAGGCTGGGAGATTATAAACTGAAGAAAGTGATGAAGAGATTCGAGAGTGAAGAAATTAACATATTGAAGAAGTTGAAAAAGAGATTTGAGACTACAAAAATGAACATCTAATACCATGTTATAAAATAGTAAAATGCATACATGAAACTAGAGCTGAAATTTTGCTTTATATTGTGAATGGAGACAATGTACACATATTTATAGTGATATGGCAACTAAATATCTAACCAACCAGACAAATTATCTAACAAGTTAATAATTAAACTAACTAACTAACAAATACCTAACTAGCTATTAATTACTTGGATTAGCTGTACTACCAAGAATATTTTTGGAAACTCCAAAAAACCAAATAATATATGCTAAAATATGAAAACTAATATGCTATCTGCATAGAGATGGACTAAACTAAAGTAAGGAATTGAGCCTACAACCATAAATATCCTCGTCCTATATACTTGAGCCTATATATTTGAAGTTTATATTTTATAAAATGAATGTTTTAGATTGAAGCTTTGAGTTATTATCCAAAATTGTATTTATGTTATTTAATGCAAAAGTTCATTGCATAATTTGATTATATTTATAATATGCTATTTAGATGTGTAGTAAGCTTAAAATGTTAAACTTCTAATTATAATGCATCAGTGTAATTTCTTATGTTTTAGTTATAAGTTAAAGCACATAATCTCTATTAATGTTACATGTGTTGAATCATAACTTGTACCTAAGCTACTTGCAACACATGCAACCACCATATTGATTGTGGATTATCAAGTTTTTTGTGGAACCTAATGAAATTGGTGAAAAGTGAGAGTTGCTATCGGACTTATTGTCAAGAAAGCATAAAAGTATAATTATATTGAAAATGTATAATACATAGGTTAGCTATTATATTAAAGACAAAGTTAAAAAATAGAACTACAAATAAAAAACCTGCCATATATATTGATTAAAAAATTACTCTAAAAGAAATTATAGCTTTATACTATTATACGATGCACATAGGGAAGGCTTGCATATAGTCTACTATCTAAGATATAGATTTAAATGCTAATTTATGATAGCAGAAAGTATTAGATACCTTTGTTGGCATTTATTACCATCATTCATTGACTTCGTATCCGAAATGAAAAAAGAAAAATAAAAAAATTTATGCTTGGATATTGCAAATGGAGATACAATCCTAAGTAGTTTAAGTATAATGGTTGAGTTTTCTATGTGACTGTGTAAGATCTAAATTTGGAAATTTTTAGTTGATAGAGGCATCCATGACTTTTAGTATAAAGAGGCAATAGAAAGGTGTAAATTATTTTTCTTACTATAGAGAAAGAAATTGTAAACATGCAAAATGATCTTTTGTTACAAGGGAAGATTATATAAATTTTGGAAAGATCATAGAAACCATTGAGGTGTAGTTTTCCTTGGAAGAATATAGAATCCCCATGAGGTGCTCATTTTGTTGTTAAAAAAGATAGAAACTTTGTAAATGCTTTTTATATTGTAAAACGATTGTAGCTGGAAACTATACAAAAATTCTTCTTTGTTGTGGGAAATATTAATAATGTGCTTTTGAATTATAGAGAAGATTGTAAAAGCCTCATTTTGTTGTGTGTAGGGGAATATTGCAAAAGCTCATAAAGTTCTCTTTTTGATGCATTAATAAAGTTATAGAAATATTGTAAGGTGATTTTATTTAAGATAAAAAAAAATTGAATTATGTTTTGTTGCGCTATAAGACATAATCCAAATATGCTCTTAAAAGTAAGCAACAATCCAATATTACCTTGTAGGGAAAAGAGAAAGCACAAATGTGAAGGAGTGCATGAAGTTTTGTTCATGTTGATGAGTGCCTATATTGATAAGCATACGTTGAAATGGTACACAAAAATGAATGAGAATCGAGTATTGCATGAGAAAGTATATGTTGTGCGTGTACAGATGGAATAAGATTGAAATATTTTTATGCAATTGAGTGGTGACAAGATATTTGAGTTGTATGTAAATGGATGGGCCTTAACATAATAAAGATCCTAATATTGAGGTGCCTAACGTAAAATCACATATGTGTATTTACTGATTAATAAAAAGTATAAAAAGATTCAAAAAGCACAAACACACAAGTCTAAAATTAATCCAAGAGATGACATGATATAGTTATTAGTCATAAATTTTTGCATAATGAAAAGAATCAGCATTTAAAAATATTGAAAATCTTATTTGTACCAAACATCTATATGAAATGATTAAATATGTTACTTATGCATAACATATGAACGCAAGATGTATTCAAAAGGCATATGTGGAAGTGCACATATACCCAAGTGAGGTGAATGCTAACGTGTATGCCTTGGTGTGTGGGCATTTGTTAAATGATGATGTGAAAGAAAATGCATGTAAATGCTTAATTGTGTGAAATTGGAATATAAATGAGTTGGCTTCTTTTAAGTTTGCATAGGTCTTAGATACTTGGTGTCATAGAATATAAAAAATAACATAAACAATTATGATAATGATAAAAATATTTTAGTACAATAATATAAAGATTTTAATGTAAACTATTAATCAAATATAAACATGAAAATATATACAATAAAAAAACTATCTTCCTTAGCTAAAATTGAACACTCTTTTTCTTTCTTTGCACATGTCTATCCTATTATAGAAAACATTCTCCTAAATCACTAAGTTGTAACCCTTGATTGGTTCTTGATATGACAAATGTAGTTTTTAAGAGTAAAAAATTGAAAATGGACTAAGCCTAATCAATTAAATAATAAATTAATAAAAGGAAAAAAGCTCAATTGATTAAGCCTACTAAGAATCTAGACCCCAATGGGTCGAAACCACTAAGAAAAACAAACTATAAATACTAAGCTCTAAAGTAGAATTATAAAAATCATTTACAAAAAATCAAAACTTGAGAAATCTCTACAGCGCGTTCTAGAGAAAAGAAACTCTAAAAATTGCTGATTTCAAGGAAGTCATGCATTTGACTAAGTGCATAAACATGAATCAATATAGAAAAAAAAAACTTTTTTGAGATAAATAGGAGCAAATGTTCATAACAATAAATAGCGGAAAAAAGCATCCCATCTATACATGGCCTCATGAAGAAAAAGCAAAACTAAAAATAAACCAAAAAACTATCTAAGTAGAAGAAAAATGTGATGTAATATTAAACAAAAGAAAATGCAAGCCCTAAATAGAAATATCTACTCTAAACATTCTACTCTTGAAAAACTACATCAGCAAGGTCCTCCATCATGGTGTTTGTGCCAGCCTCCGAAGCCCCATTTGATTCTCCAGGAGAAAGATTAACTAGGTTATTGGGGTCAAGCAGCTATAAGTCCTTAGTAGGATATTACCTAAACTTACTAAGCACACAAGACAACCCGAATGGTCTATTCATGGATTACCATCACCTTTACCTCAACTATAGTAAAGAATTTTTCCAAACCTTTGAATTTTTTGATTGTGTCCTCATGAGAAGCATTGAAGAGCATCTTCCTAGTAGAAGATTCTAAGAACTTTTTCCCAACCTTTATTTTCTTTATGTAATACACCTTTAGCTGCTTATGCTCCTTCAAGAACTTCAAGAACTCCTCTTCTATTTGGAAATGCTGCTAAGCCAATCTAGTGCCCTTTACCTTGAGTCATGAGATCATTGCCACCGCCCCCTTCACTCAGTGAGATATCTACACAAAAGTCTTAAGCCTACACCTAAAGGACGTAAAGCGTGATGAACAAAGAATTATACATAACTATAAGAAAGACACATATGTAGAATAAATTAAGTGGTGAGACAAATGCATACTGAAGTAAAGTCCCCAATGGCAAGCTCATACAACTAGGAAGAAGAGTATATCTCTAACTTTTCCTTATCATACTCACCCATTTCCCTTGCAAGCCATAATAAAATAGTTCATTGCCCTCGCGGGCATGGAAAGGACAAGAAGGTTGCGAACAAGTGCCTTCAACTATTGAACTTTATGTGTGTTTTCTAGCTAGCTTAAAGATCACCATCTCATACTCCTCCCTTATACTAGCTTGACATACTATCAGAGGCGATTGAACACATGCCTCACTTGACCACCTATGAAAAGGGATCAAATGCCGCCCAGTTAGCTATGCCTCTCTACGGTGTTGCTCTACTACATATCTTTTGTTCATGCCTCCATCCACCTTCCTAACACAGATCCTCACGAAGTTAATCTTTTTAACTGCTAAAGAATAAATAAAGCAAAAATAAGTATAAGTGCTAAGGAGAATGTGAATATACAACAACAAAAGCAGATACGCAAGTAATGAATGAAAAGGAAAATAAACAAAGTACCCAATAGAAATAGGTAAATCACATCAAAAGGGGAGTCAAATGAACCCGTCTCCTTTTAGCATAGGTTGTGATGAACCTTACCCAAATGTACTAATGATGGAGAACTTCTGCACTCATGAAGAACACCCTAATCCTCATCTTGCACAAAAAAGAATCTCTCCTTCTAAAGCCTCATGAGGAAGGCAAACTACTAAAAGAATCTACTATTGGGTTTGGAGAATATGTGAAAGAAAGGCTCACTAGGCATATTTAACAAAGAATGAAAACTATTCAAAGAGACTACAAGAACCAAATTAGCCAAGTTTTATTGGAACCCCACAAAATATGCAAAGAAGTTAGGAACTAACTCACCCAAACATACCCCAAACTTTGAGCTATGTCTAATAATAAAGGATCTAGTGGTAAAGAGATACTAGTGAAATAACTATTGAACAAGGTGAAGTATCCTTCTGAAGGTAACACTATATTATCATTTGATGAAAGGAGAATAAATTTGATCTCATAAGAATTTCAAATTCAATATATCAAAATTTCTAATTCCTCATATGAAAGCGAATAAGAAATTTTTGCAACCTTAATGAAACTACTATCTACATTACGAGTGTTCTTAGACCCCTGATTGGAAGAATCATCAACTCTGAATTGTAACTAAACTCTGATGCAGAAAATGATTCACGAACCAAAAGATGATCTTTTGACTCTGCAGACTTAATTTTGGGAACTAACACTGGGTCAAACGACACACCCAAAAGAGGCCTTATAAACTCAGTAAACATGATGATGCTAGGAGGAAGACGACCTTTATGAATGTAGACAAGTTTCAATGGACTGTGACATGCATCATGCAAGTCAATCGCCCTTACAATAGGCTTATGGGTGCCTCACAGACATCAATTTGGACATCGTGGACGCCCATCTTGCACTTGCCACCCTTAGGGTGGCCAATGGCTCCTCGATGGTGGCACTCCTACCATTTCCTCATCCCACTTTTGTAATTTTTGACTCTGTTTGGAATTCGGACTCAGATCTGGACTACTTCCTAACATGACTTGATATGATAAGACCCAATTTTTTTTTTAAGTCTAATAAGTTAGGTAAAAATTTGTGAAGAATGAAATAAAGTAAAAAAAGAAAAAAAGAAAATGACAAAGTGTTAAAGAAGTTACATTAGGAACTCATCTCAATACTTCTCATAAAGGCCTTCTCTCTCCTATCTCAAACTTAGCAAAAATTGGTTAAGTCCTTAGATGAAGATAATGTAGCTAATGAGAAGCTCTTTAAAGAACTTATCAGACTTCAAAATTTGATGAATTTTAACTTAATTAAAAGTTGGATAAATTTGAATTCCTACACAAAATACAATTGATAATAATTACTTAATTGATCACCTTATTTTGATAAATTAAGATATGATAAAAATTAAAATCCAACTTTGTATTATATTTTAAACATAAAAATATTTTTTCAAATTAAAAATCATGGGGCTTGATGATATGACAAATTAAGTCCTCAAGGAAAAAAAAAAGTAAAAATAGATTAAAAAAGCCTAATTAATTAAATAATAAATGAGTAAAAAAGGCCGGCGAGCCTAATTGACTAAACTCACTAAGAAGGACATCTAATGGCAAGTGGATTGAAGCCTGCTAAGAAAAAAAGACTATAATACTAAGCCTTAAAATTGAATTATGCATAGAAAATTATTTACAAAAATTTGAGAACTGGGCACTCACTCCACTATGTACCAAAAACAGAAAAGAAAAGAAAGTCTAAAAATGGTTGACTTTTGGAAAGGATCCTAGTTCGATTATCGAGTAGGATTAGATATGCTCTTAAAATCTCTTTCTTCATGTTATACTATTCAAGAAATATAAAGTACAATTATATAAATATATATATATATATATATATTCTATTTTCACTAAAAATACTAAATTTCTTATTATCATAATTATAATTATTGTTTTTAAACCCAAAATTATTTAGTAATTTTAAAATAACTAAGATTCACTAACTAATTAAATAATAATTTATTTTTTTAATCCATAGTAAATTTGATAATAATTTTTATGTTAATATAATCTACTAAATAATTAAATAATATTTTGGTATTTTTATAGACATCCACACTAAATTTAATAATGCTTTCATATGATATGGGTAAGGTTGATATCTATTAATTCAATCGAGTTGGGCTGAAGCTCGTTCTAAGACTCGACTTAAAGAAGTTTTTATACCTGAATAAACCTGCTATCCAACCAACCATGCAGAGACTTGACCTCATTTATGCAATGGTCATTGCTAGAAAAAGAAAAAAATTAGCAACAAATGTGGTTGACATCTCGGCCTAGGAGGTCTAGAAATTTTCGCTTCGTAAGTGCTATTGCATTTAATGCATTCCTTGTGTAAACTCAATCCATCACCTCTGCAATGAAATGTAGTCGAATCAATATTATATCCATATTAAATACACCGTTAGTCTATCACCACTCTATTAAATGTAGAAGATATGACACCATATTTTTGGTCGACCAAAAGTATGTTGTTTGGCATGTGCCAGAAGGCCTTTATTGACCCTACAAACATATCAAATCACACTATTTAGTAGGGAGCATATAGTCATTTTGACGTCCTCCTTGCAAGGCAAATCTCTCACTATAATTCCCCTCGTGCGTAGGTATTTAAGATACTCACTTATAGACTTTACCCCTCACTTTGTTGCTTTATTCTCCTATTATACTCGACCTAACTTAGGTATTAAAGAATTTTAATTAGTGGCCACCTTGACAAGATTGATGTGTTTCATTTTAGTTGCAATACTTGACTCGCACCACTATTGTTTCCTAGCTTGGTAGCTCTCCTTTAATCGAGTAGAATAAATCCTCGGCCATGTCACTCATCCCACTGGATAGTAGCATCATCATTGTATAACAACATATTCTTAGTAATACGATATAAAAAAATAATAGGATCACAATAAATTAAATAATAATTTTTTATAATCTAAAGTTGTTATTTTAAAATATTATTTCTAATTCATTTATTTTAAGTTTTTATATTATTAATTCAAACCGCTCTTTTAATTTTCAAAAAAAAATTGTTTTTGGATTGAAAATATTTGAAACAAATAATAAAAATTAAAAAAATGTATGTGTGAGGTTTAGCACTCGCTTGGTTTTATTTTTATTCTCATTATTTTCAAAAAATTAAAAGGTAGTTAGGGGAGATGAGTTAAAAATGAGTTTGTATTTATATAAATTATTGAAAAAGTAATAATTATATTGTGTTTAGTAGGTTGTAAGTAGATAGACATAGAAATAATGGAATAGAGAGAGAAGATATATTATTGCAGAAAATATTTTAAAAATAAAAATAATATTAATAAATATGTAAAGAATAATATCTTTTATTTATAGAATAATAGAAAATATGAAAAAGAGGTCTTGAGAATGAAACCAAATGGGCGGTTACGGGGTGTTTGTTTTTATTTCCACAACCCATTTTTATTTTCATCTGAAAATAAAAATTAAAAATTATAACTTTCTATCTATTTTCACTCAAACTATTCTTATTTTCATTTTTAAACTCCTTTTAAACTTATCATATTATCTTATTATTATATCAATCAAATTTAAATTTAATTTGACATAAAATATCAACTATCATTTTAAAATTAATCAAAAAAATATATTTTTAAAAAATAAATCTTCTTAAATATAAAAAAATATAAATCAACCATCTTTTTAATTTTATATATAATCTAATCATTACATTTGAACAAATTATCTAAACATGTTTTTATTTTTATTTTAAATTTATAACTAATTTTTTAATTTTAAAAAATGACTAAAAGTTGAAAATGGCTTTGAAATAAAACCAAACGGGCCCTTAGAATTTGCCTGATTGAAAAAACATCGTATGGAAACATCAACGAGCCCACCTAGGCACCCACGGTTCTACTCTAAACCGAATCGAAACAAAACTCATTGCCTCCAACCCCATTTGAGCCTCCCTTCTCTACGCCGAAACGCTGCCGCCATCGTTGCCATAGCTGCTATCTCGATCTACAGCTGGCCGCCTACATCCTCAGTCTACTGCCGTCCACCGCCGCCGGCGCCACCATCCTAGCCACCACCTCCATCCTCAGTCTACCTCTCCGCTGCCGCCATCAGCTCCAGCCGTGGAATCGCCCAAATTGGGGGAAAATAGTCGACTTTTCCAAGCGCTCGCTATGATTCGCTGTTCTGAAGATCCAACTGCAAATTGCTTTTTAAAATACTGTAAAAATTACAGGTAGTTCCTCTCTCTCATAATTCTTCCTCTTCCTCTTTTTTTCTTCTGTTCAACAATCATTTGAACTTCTCTTTGCTAAATGATCAGTGAGACAATAGAAAAAAAATCCTTAATTACTGTCCTGAAAATCATGCTTCATTTCCTCTTTTGGTCTTTCTACCACCTTCTAATTTGCTTCTGTGGACTTTGGGTGAAAAAGATTTTCTTTTTCATTTTTCATTTCGTATTCAACAATAAGGCATTTAAAAACATTTTCATTTTCAAATGTATTACTTCTGTACAAGTGTTGATCAAATTGTAGTTTTCTTCATCAGTTGCAAGGAACCTTGTTGCGTCTAATCTTTTGGAGGAAAATTAGATGTAATTTGAAAAATTTCTTGATATTTTTGAAGAGTATGTACAGACTAATTTTAAACACACAGGTAATATGAATACAAATGGCAAACCTCAATGCCTTTTCTTTGCCAATAGCATTTTTACGTGCGTTTTCTTGTCCTCGTATTGGGTATTATGATTTGGCTTTTGAATATTAGATCGTGTCTGAACTTTTAAGTTCTGAACCATGTGCATCTCTTGGCACACAGATTAGGTTAGTTGTCTTTTATGTAACCCTCCGTGTGTCATTAATCCTACTAACATAAGGTGATCAAAACTGTAGAAGGGATAAAATTTGCTATCCAATCCGAACTTTTTGTCAAGCCTAGCTGCTTAGATATCGGCATATAAATTTTTAAAAGGATCTGACTGGTATGTACTCATTATATTGATCTTACATGCAAAATTACCTGATACAATTATATCCTATCTCTTATCCTAGATGTGCTTCCTGGATTTTATACTTTAGAATTTAGAATTCTTCCATCCGGTTTTATTTGAGGCTGGTACAATAGATTAGGCATTCTGTACCTGAATTCAGCATTGAGAAAAAAGTGAGAATTCTAGTTTTGGATTAATAGTGGTATACAAGCTCCCAGCTTAGGCACTTAAGATTCATTTTGGATACTAAATTTATACTTATATGTTTTGACCTGAAGCAATAAGACGCCTAATGTAGGTGGAGCCTGTTTTATCCTGGCCGATTATCGACGGTAATGATAAAGATAATATTTCATCATCATAAAGTTTGTTGTTGAAACATTTATGAAGCTACTAATCTGGGAATGCAAGAGTCCTGCGATAATTGTTACATTTGTTCCATAGTTCAAAGTATGCTACTGTTAATTGAAAAGTTATATGAAAATTTCAGATTATACAAGTGAAACTTAAGTTCAGGTGTACAACTTGAAATTTGGTGTGTGTCAGTTTAAGTTGATATGTCATGCCTCATTAAACACTCATTATACCCAAAACTGTCTTCATTCACAGTATCTGATATCTTCCCTCTTTCTATCTTGAAGAGTTCTAAGTCTAAACAGCCCACTCCAAAAGCAGAAACTTAGGTTTGGTTTATTTCCTGATCTTTTGTATCTAAGATTTTGGGTTTGGTTGTTGCTATTTTTTCCTTTATTATATAACGTTTTACTATCCTGAATTTACACCCTTTGTGTTAGCAGTTAATTTTATCATTAAGTTGGGGTGGAATGAACTTCAGATGCCACACCTTCTGAAATTGCCCAACTATTAAAGATAATGGATTTTGTGGGTGTCTGAATATTTCAGACCTCAATTTTCTTCATATTACTTTTGTATTGTACTTTTTTTTTTTTGCTTATTTGATAGTTCATTTCATTAATTTTTCTCCATTATATGAGTTTTAATAATTTTAAGCAAAATGAGCTTGCCAAGCTTCCTGATCTCTGTGATTTCAACTGCATGGAAATCTTTTGACTGGGAGAATTCAGCCTAACTTGGGTACTATGTTCAATCTGCAGCACTTGCAAGAATCTATGTCAACCTTCTAGACTTTAGTATTTGTGCGTGTGTGTTATCGTGTCCCTTTCTCCTTCAGCTACTTGACCTTCAAATGTTGTTCTTGGGATGTTGATAATAATTATTTACTTTGTCACAATAGTATTGATTCATAGAAGGGTGCTTCCTAGGTCCTAAGAATCTGCATGCTAATTTGGTTGTTTGATTGATTTTTATAATTAACTTCATTATTCAAGGGTTGTCATTAAGGATCCAACAATTACATTTGGTGGAATTCCATTACAGCATGCAAATTTGACGAACTTGGAGATCTTGTAAGTTTATATATTTATAGAGGGTGGTAAATACTATGTCCTTGTGTTGTATTCCCCTTTATACTTTACTAATTTGCAAAGTTAATACTATGTCCTCATGTTCTATTTCACTTTTATCCTATAAATTATAATAGAATATCAATACTTACACCATTTGACTGTTCTACAATTTCCTCAATCACTTGTGTGTATGCTTCTTCAGTGGTATTCATATGTTAACTGATATCTAGGCATCTCTTTAGCTAAAAAGGTGGTGAATTGTCCATCTTTTCTTGAAGAAGTTAAAAAATTTGCCTTAATTTGTTTGGCCTAGTTAGTCGTTTAGTGAAAAGAATAGGGGATAGGGTCAACTCAGTGACTATGTTATTGTTGCTCTTTTTAACCTTCTGCCTACCATTTTTCTTCTTATCACACTTCATGTCTGAATCAAATTTAGCCAAGAATCCAAGCTTATGATTAATATCAAGGAAACTTATAGACTTCATATGGCTATAACAAAAGAACTTAGTGGCCTTAAGAGTTGACAACATTCTGCCTAGAGTTGGTTGACTACATGATCCTTGATAGAAATAGCTACTTCTAGTGCCTCACATGCAATTGGCAGTAAGGAGTAATTTTGCTAGTTGTAATTACGGCAAATACAAAACACCACTAACAATCAAGCAAATTTCCTTCACCAGCCAAATTTACGAAGTTTCCATTTTATGTTCTACAGAGGAAGCTCAGATTATATATAGTTTGTACAGATGTATGTGACCTTAATTAGTTTAAAACAACCAGGTAGTAAATTGATGATTACTTGACTCAAGGTACTAATTTGTATCGTGGTTGCATTGTTGGTTCTAATGTCAATTCATCTTTTGTGTATTAGATGTACTTTTATGAATAAATTTCTTCAACTTAGGCAATTAATAAGGTAAGATGGGATACTTTGGGATAGTGTTTTGGTATGTTATTTTTGGGCATTTAAAATTATTTATGTTTTTTAATCTTTAGCTAACACAATGTTGTCTGCCTATTTTTTGAGTTCTAAGATTTTTGATGAAAAATTTTGCTGGTTTCTCGGCTTATTGTAATTATTTCTTTTTTTCTCTTTAAGCTTCAATTGGATTTATTGAATATTTATTTGGGTGGAAATATATGGTGAATATTTTTGTTAATTGACTTTTGTGGCTTGATATGATCTTTTATTTTGAGAATGACGGAATCGTTTCTATTTTTGACAAAGATTGGTGTGGTATAGTATCGTTATTGGTTAGGGCTTTTATTATATATAACAGCACTTTGATTCTAAGAGAGAGAACATGAACACAACAGTCATGGTCAAATCACACTTCCACATAGTAAAAGTGCCTTTTCTTCTTAATATATGTTTTGATAATGATTCCTGGCACTTATCAATCGAAAAAATGCAGCTGAAAGTTAGGTAGCACAACTGGACGCCCACTAACACCACATTCAAAGCAAGAACTCTGCTGCCTTAAGCCCCAGAGTGGCAACATTTTCAGGGTGAAAGAATACCATGGAGAAGAAGGGCACAGTGACACCACTATCATCTGTGTTCCCAGCAGATGAAGTGCAGAAAGCTTCAAGGCATGTTCAGGACATGATTGCTGAGCGCCAACAGCAACTTGACCAGCTCAAGGGCTTCATTGATGACAACATTAGTCTTATAAACCTTGTCCAGGGACTTCCTGATGAAACCCACCACAATATCATGGTCAAAATTTCATTCTTTTTTGCCTCTAGATTAATTTATGTGCTTGTATCTAAGGTGATTATGTTTCCTGTTGGTTGATAGGTTCCTTTTGGAAAAGCGGCTTTCTTTCCAGGTCGGTTGATTCACACCAATGAGTTTATGGTACATCTTTCTATAGCATCTAAATTTCTGAATTCTTTGACCATTGTTCTTGTTGTTGTTCAGTGAATGTTTTTTACCCCTTCTATGTTACATATATCTGCGATGATGGATGGTCCTTCATGCCGTATTAATAGAATATTTGATGGTGATATCATATGTGGATAATGGCTTCCTTCTTCCGTTGTCCCAAAATGTTAGTTTATGAGGGATAAGTAAAACTAGTTACTCTTTATCATCATGAAATATTTTTGTATTTTTTCTTAAGACAAATAGAGCTTTGTTTGTTTAGTTGAGGATACTGAATACTATTTCCTTTATGGGATCTCTGTAGATGGCTCCACAGTACACTTTTATGCATGATGTGAAAGTACTGAATTATGACACTTAAAACTCGCTCAATTTTGAATAACTCCTTTAATTTTTGATCAAGAGAGTATATAATGACTTGATGTTTGTTTTGACTAAATAACAAGTATCCTGCCTAAAAAACATTTTTTGGTACTTGGTGCTATGATCTCAGAGTGAATTCTATTTAGTTTGTTCTGTATGATGCAAGATTGATTTTTTGGATAATCTTTGTCATTATTAAATTATGTAAATATTTGTAAGTTTTTGGATTCCACTATAGTTTACCTTGCCTATGGACTTGGCAATTTTATGTCTAGTGTTGTGCACGCTGGACTGATAATTATAATTGTCCCATTTCTAAATTAAATTAAGCTGTTGTTTTCTGTGGAGATGAATTTCTATGAGGTCACTGGATTCAATCCATCATAGTTATTAAAAATGTTTCATTTGTCCTTGGCCAGTGGGAGCCAACAAATCAAATATTTAATAGGAGCATCAGGAATTCTTCATAATAGAAATAATTGAGATACTTTTTTAAGCTCGTCACCTATATTTGACTTGGATGTGTTTGGAAAATCAATGATTATCATAGTTTGGTTTTAAAATATTCAAGCGTAACTGCAGGTCCTTTTAGGAGAAGGCTACTATACTGAAAGAACATCCAAGCAAACAGTTGAGATTTTAAAAAGACGAGGCAAGGGTTTGGAAACCCAAGTCGAATCTCTCAAGGCTGTTATGCAGGACTTAAAGGCTGAAGCCTCATTCTTTGATGCTACAGCATACGAGTCAGCGGTAAGCTTGTTGGTTCTGTATGAAACTATTTCCTTTTTGGGTCTACTTGCACCCTAATAAGTGGGCTTTCTTAATCTTCATATTTACCTATATATCATATGATTATGCAATTTCTCAGGTTTAAAATGACAGAATTTTAGCCATAAGTTGAATGAACACCGATCATTTTTCAAGTTAAGTTTTCCATTTATAATGTAGTGAGCGTTAATTGGCTACAACGAACAACATAGGTTTTTCGACGTTTCCAATTTATGTTGTAGCGAGTGTTAATTTGCTAGAAGCAAAAGGAAGTTCTCTTTTTTGGTGGGCTTGACAAAATTTATCTGTTGGTACATCAAATATTTCATAGTCTGTTCCGATATCTGTAATTCTTTTCGGTAGTTGATGAAGACTTCCGCTTGCTCTCGCACTTCGTTTATAGAAAGGGCTATGTGATGCTTTCATGTTCCATTTTGGTGCAGAATATGATGTATGTGTGGGCTTCATAGATGGTTTGGAAGTTATTATTAGGTTGAGTTAGGAACTTCCTTTCATCTTGCATAATTAATTTGATACTTTCTATTGGAAGAGAAATGAATTCCATTTTGTGTGTGATCCTGATAAAGATCTGCTTCTTTATTCCATTACATTAGACCAAGGCTCCACTGAACATGCAAATAATTGTACATCTACACGTCTCTCTCCCATGTGAATAACCAAAAAATGGCTGGATGAAGATTAGAGATAAGAGCTGAAATGCATGATTTGACCATCATGTATATTTTTGTCTATGTAAATATCTTAAGTGTGCTGATCATCACTGGATCTAAATGCTGATGAGGAGCTGAAATGCATGATTACCTACTGGCCAAGTTAATCTGCCATTTGATGTTCATATTTTTGTCAGTGTAAATTTCTCTGCTGACCTGGATCATTAATCGATCTAGATGGCAGATGCTAATGATGTACTTACAGGTGAAATATGCACCCATTGGGCTGATGTATTTTGCATTCAAATAATTTGGTCCATGGGAAAATTGTCTCTAGCTGAGGATTTCTTGGAGCCAGTGCTACTGCCGCAGCATCTGATTGAAACTAGACAAAACCCGTATTAACTCCTTATGTTGTTTATTCTGTTAAATGTTTTAATGTCACAATTTACAAAACATTATTTTCTCTAATGGTCCTCCGAAAATGACTCTGGATTCGCAGTTTTGACAATGTTGGAGACAAACTTCAATCAAACCCCAACCTCACCCCTCCCACCCCCTACCACAAAAAAAAACAAAAGAAAAAAAACCCATAAATGGAGCATGCCATTGCCGAATTAATTATGATTGCTGCTAAGCTTCCTCTGGTCTGTTGTTATCTATGATTTTCCCAGTTGTAGTTATTGGCCTTGTTTGCTATCTTTTTGCTGTTACTTATTGATTAATGTTTGACAGGAGGGTCTTGTAGAGATCAGGGAAGATTATGTTGAGGATTCTTCTGAGACATCAGCTACAGCAGCAGGCTGGTTTTACCTTAATTTTTGTTTCTGTTGTTTATTTGTTGTGAAGCTATTAAGCTTGGTGATTATGATAATCTATAAACACCTTTTTGTTAAAAGCATTAGAAGTATGACTGAATATGTGGTCCTGATCCTCTCAGGACTGACTTTTGTCCTTAATTAATCTTATCATTTTTCAACAGAAAGAGTAGAAATTCTAGTCTTTGATCTAATAGAGTTGTAATACAATTTTAGAGTTGGTTTTTTCTATTTTGACCTATTATTTGCAGAAGGTGAAGTGGATTTTAATAGGTTGATGCGCTTTTTTGTCATTTTAAGTCAGGGTTCCTTTGGCTTAATATTGGTCTTTGGGAGAATGATTTGGAAAAACTGAAACCTAGTATAGATTCCTTGAAAGTAGTAGGAATCTGTTCTGGAATAAATGCGGGAATCCATAACTTTTCCAAAAAGGATGTGCTTTGGTACTTGCTTTGGCAACTAATTTTGTTTTTATTTAGCACAAAAATGGTGTAGGAACAGAGGACTTCATGTCTTCACAGTGGTACTGGCTTACAGTATGCAGTTTGTCCCAAATATAAAGATAGTATTGAAAACAGATGGCATGTATGCTTTTCTAAATTTGTGATTTCAGACACAGAGATTGTATCCTTGTGCTTCTTACTTGCAATTAGTAGGAAGTAAAACTGAAGAAGAAATCCCTCTGGGAAAGTGTATTTTATCACTGCAAAATGCAATGGAGATGTTTAATTGGAAATGGAAGGATATTAGTCCATTCAACTCACATGTATTATTTATTTAGGGGAGAAACAAAATGGAAGGTAACATTTAATAGGTTTGTGTCATTTGAGAAACTTAGTTGTATCAAGTGCTGAATAATCACCGTATTAGCTCTAGGCTGGTGATTTTGGCTTGGATTTGCCCCATTGCAATGTTGTCTTGGAGGTGATGGTTATTTCTTAACATTGCAGGATATAAAGAATCTGATTCTGCTCGTTTTCTTGAGGTGGATGGTACAAAAGCTGCAGTTGAAGATGAAGAGTATATGCGCATATTTTCACGGATTGCTGAACTTGAAAAAGAAGAAGAAGCTGAAAAAGCCAATGAATCTGATGAGGATGAGCAGATAAAAAATGAGCTGGATAGCAGCATCAGTCAAATTTCTATTAACCAAGAAGTTAGAGCTTCATCGGTACAGAGTGATTGATGCTTTAGAATTACTAAGTTATTTCCTTACTACCTCTGTAATCTACTCTTGGGTTGCCTATCACTGTGCTTTGCTGAAGCACTTTGTTAGATTGTGCTTGTGGTTAATATTTTTGCGGCCTCCATGATTCAGGTTGAAGCTGCAGATGTGCCAGCACTGTCAAAAGGTAAATGTTATTGCAAAAATTTAGGCTGAGCAGTTGCCTCATTTGTTTCAGTACTGTTGCATTTATGTGTTCTCCATGCTGTATTGATATATCATATTTAGTTTTGCCATGTCAAAGTGTATCTAGCTGTACTTTTGTTCTACTAGCTTTTTTATTTTGAGCTGCCGCTTTTTCTTCAACTTGATTTTATTTCTTCTTTATTTGTTTATCTGGAAATTTATATGAAAATTAATATTTTCTAATAGTGTTGTTAGACTGTAGTTCATTCTAGGAGCTGCATTTAGAATTAAAAGGCTGCTGGCAGAAGCTTGTAAAAACAGCTTTTGTGCTTTTGGTTTTAGAAAAGTGGGTGGTGCGTATTTACTTCGCCACTTATGCTTCCGTGACTTTAAAACAGCCAAAAGTGGCCAGAAGATGGAAGCACCCTAGGAGTGCTTTTGGGAGATTTTGGATTTTTCTAATTATTTACAAGTTTGTTTAGACAATTTTATCCTTGTAAATTTTATAAATATCCCATTTTACCCTCAATTGAATGCACCAACTCATACACCACTACCACTACCACCTCCACGGACTGAAATACATGCTCACAGCACCCACATCCTGTCAAGTGAAGTCACCAATTTGGGTGGTGGGTGAGGGGGTTGGTGGGCAGTGGTGGTGAGTGGGTGGTGGTGTTTTGGGGTGAGAGGGGCACTAAGGTTGTGGGAGGTGGCTGGTGGGGTGGGAGGTGGTTGTGATATGTTACAGGAAAAGAAAATTAAATAAAAATGTAAAAGGAGAAGAAAGAAATGGAAGAGAGAGAATAAGATGAAAAATGGAGAAGAGCAAGAAGAAAGGAGGCAGGAGGAGAAGAAGAAAATAAGGGAAAAATTGAAAAGAAGGAGAAGATAGAAGGAGAGAAGACAGAAAATAAAGGAAGGAAGTGAGAAAAAGGGAGAGGAAAGGAAGGAAAAGAAAATAAGGGAAAAGAATAGAAAAGGAAAGAAAGAAGAAAGAGGATAATATAGGACAGAACTTTGGTTGAAGGATATTTTAGTCTTTTCCTGAATAATTCCCTCAAGTTTTTTTGACCAAACATTCATTTCCAGCATTTTTACTTCTCAAACCAATTTCTAACTATCCACACTTTGCTACCAACCTCTTGTCCAAAAATCTCTACAATTCAACACTCCTAAAAAGTGGAAGCAATTGCAGGCATCACCTACATCTAAAATTGGTTACTATTACTTCTGCAATTAATAATTGCTGAATTAGAAACATATAAATCAATGTTCGTTGCTGTCTTATTTACCTTTAAATATCATAAAAGCTAATATGGGACAGGAGAAAATATGAATCTTTTACGAATGTTGCCATCAAATATTTGTTTTACAGCTTGTTTCGGTGGGGCCAAACATAAAATTAAGGGGACTCCCAACCTTATACCTGAGTGATTTCTTTTTCTGTTATTTCTTCTTCTATTGTTGTTGATCTTTAGACATTTTCTGAGTGCCTTTAGAAACTATATTAAACTTATCTAAGTAGTTCTTGTACATGCATGGAGTACATCTTTTGAGTAGGACTTCATTCGTTCCAATCTCAATTTGGTTTTATTTCTACGGTGTTTTGGCCTCAGAGAATCACTTTTGGGTCTAAACTAGTGATATCATAATGTTGAAATGCAATATTGGATGTTACAGTGTTACTAATGATGTAAAAAAGCATTTGCTGTTGTACAGTTTTTAATGTTCATGCATATCGTGTTTCACAGAGCTGGTAGCACCCTAGCTAACAGCTTATAATGAAGTACTTTCAAGAATAGAATCATTCTTACTTTGTATAAGTTTTATAGTTAAGGATGGTACTATGTTGCCTATATTGTTATTTAGTTAAACTGTTTCTACTTTATTTGCATTATTGATACTGTGTAAAATATACCAATCCATACATGTGTTTTATCCATTCTTTTGTTTTCTCAAGTTACTTTTGCTTTGTTAGTCATATTCTGCATATTATTGTAGAGTCCATTATTTTTCTTTACGTACTAGCTACTATGATCCTTAATGATTGCTCTGGCTAGAAAAACAATTGGTTGTGCTGGAACACTGAGTGAGAATTGATTAGACAGCTTCAATGTTCTAAGAAATCATTAAGGATGATAGTCAAAAGCCTTTTATGCAAGATCTGGTTCTCTTGTAGGTGGGAGAAAGCAATTAGATGATATGAAATTGTGTTGGAATAGCCTTTGATGCATTAAGCCTTAAGGCTAAGTAAACTGCAGGTGACTGCTACCTTTTTACGTTTGGGTTTATGTTCATGCACTGTTTTCCTTGGTTATGCGCACTGTTGCTTGTTCATATTTTGGACAGGCTGATAAATAGATTATTTCGGACAAACAATGAATTGCAGGTTCAGACTCTATTCGATTCCTTTCTATATATTTAAGCATTGGGGCAATAGAAGAAACTTAGTTCACTAATGAATTCTTATTTACATATCATTTTGTACTAATTGATAAGGATATCATCCTCATTTGTTGATGATTGCAATTTGCCATAATCATCTACAGGCATTACCTTCAAGAGACTTGTCATTTCTCTTCTTTTTCTTCTTCTTCTTCTTCTTCTTCTTCTTGTTATCATTATGATTATCCCTATATTTTTGTTTTGTTGGCTGTGTGTTTGAAGTGTGACATCACTTCAAATATGAGATTGATGCAACCACGGTTGTTTTGATTGGCAGTTCATTTACACTTCTTTTTCATGAATCATGCGAGGCTTTTTTCTTTAATATGGAGTGTGGATATCTTCATGGTTTTTTTTTTACAAGTCATTTGGCATATTAATTGCCCCATGCTGGATGTATGGGGACTTGCTTTTAGTACTCTTCTCACTCCTTTCTGATCATGCTATTTAGATGGTTCTTCATGTGGGGATTATCCAACGAACAGAAACAGTATGATGAGCAAGGCTTTAGAGCTATCTGAAGAGAACAAGAGAGTTCAAGCTCCTGTTACGACTAGTAACATGGTATACATATGTGTGTGTCTGTGTGTGCGTATGTATCAATTTTTCTCCTTCTGGTCCTGCTATCTATTCATTTTATGTACATGCCCTGCTAATTTCATATGTGAAAGGCACATTTATTGGATCTAATTGTTGAATGGTAGTGCAGTTATTACTTTGAAGCCATAATTTTAAATTGCCAATATGCTCTCTATAAGCTAAAATGGAAAATAGGTTTTTGAACAGCTGGAGATCCTGCTGTTAGGGGCCTTTACCTGACATTGAACTTTTATAAAGACCCTGTGTTTTGATAATAGGTCATACCGCTTCTATAGCTTTTGATGGTAGTGCAGTTGGATTTTTTTACCAAAATCTATCATTTGAAGAAAAGTTACTCACTGTACTGGCAGCTCTGTAGAGACAAGTAGTACAGATCACTTAGACAAAGCGAACTATCTGTAGCACCAAAGTGTGGCTTGAATTGTTAAGAGAATTGGGTATGTTAATCAAAAACCTATCTTCCTAGAAACAACTGTAATTGAAGATGTTAAAGTTTGGTTACTGCACATGTTGAACAAGTTAGTTTCATTTTCTGATTTCCTATTGTTTAGTTCAAAACAATGGTTTCAAAAGTGATTGTCCTTCCTCTTTGTGACAAGTTTGCGCTTTATTTTGTCTCTTTGTTTCAAGAATAAGAATTACCTGATAAATTGTCTCATGCAATAATTGAAGGAAAACCTCAAACAGGTGTAATTTTCCCTAATGATGGGATGGACTGGGGGCAATCTAGGCTTCTAAAACAAGTGAGTTTAGAAAGCCCCCTGGTAATCATTTATTTCTTCCTCTAGGTTTAGCAGGGGTCATTTTTATTAGTCAGGCATCACTTAGCATATTATATGCAGTGGTAGATAGACTGTGAAATGCATAAACTAATGACATTAAGAAGTTAATTATGTTTTGTTGAAGTACTGTCCTAGAGCGTATGGTATCAAATTAGAGAATTATTTCCTAAATATTGCTTGTTTTGTGCTCCATCATTCTGAACTAAACTCATTGAAGTGCTTTTTTATGTGTGCTCTTGCTCTGTAGTTTAAAGCATAGGACAATGTGCCCCCAATTCATGTTCCTATCTGTCGGTGCTAAAACTTGGATAGCAAAGCATATCTTCATTTTGTCACCCACGTCTATCAAGGGATAACGGCATTTTTACAGTTATTAGTTAAAGCAGGTTCATTTACTGATGGAGGTTTGTGGAACAGGCACAGGCACAGGCACAGGCCTTCACAGGTTCCATTGTAGAGCATGCTCATAAGATTGGAACAAATTTGTCGGAGCGGAAAACCGGTGCTCATAGCTCAAAACCTGTTTCAAGGTTTAAGATGCAGAGGAAACAGTGAAAGATTTTGTGACATGAGAGTAGCTGGAATCTGGACATTCGTTGTGCTCAATGTTTGGAAATTGTCTACAGGTTTCAGACATCACAGATTTGGTACAAAACAATCTGGACCTATTGGCAACAATTTTATTTAATTTTACATTTTTTCCTCCCCTTGATGGAGATGAATTGTTCAAAGAATTCATGTTTTACTTGATTGTACGCAATCTATTTCTTATTGAGGATTCATCCTCTGGTAGTTGATTAAAATTTCCATCATGATTTAACATTTCGTGAAATATTTTGTTGGCTCCTGGATGCTGATTAGGTTCTAGATTCTTATTCTTTTGGAATATTTTGTACCACCATATGCTTGGATAGATGAAATCAAATAAAGTAGCGACAGTTTTCTTCTTCCTCTGCCTGTTCCGGATTTCCCCTCCAGAGAGTGGCTTAAATTTTTGTATGATGAGGTCCAGTAGCACTATCAAGTCTGATGAGAATGCGAAGGATGTCACAAGGAAGATGAAGTGGGATGCATAATCTCTCTCTCTTCCTCTCCCTCTCCCTCTCTCCCTAGGCAAGGAAGAAGCCATGGGTAATTAATAAAAATTACTTCTGTACTTCCTGATATATTTAGTTCGTAAAGAAATCAAGTCTCCAGTGGAAAGAATGATAAATTTTATCCATCGGGAAATTGTGATTAAAAAAATTGAAAAAGAATTTATGGGACAAATAAGCTCTTCTACTGTAAACCATTGTATTTTTGCTAAAAACTATTTTGAGAGCGAATTTTAGATGATATAGCACATAGTTTGACTCTTTTGCGCTAATTTATGAGGAACAATTTGATATTTTTATTCCTATATGTAATGCTCATGTATTATAAAGGATGTTAATGTAGTGTATTGATAACACAATAGGGATTGAATAATTCTTATACATCTACAAAGTATCACACCATCGCTCGTCGCTTGTGTATACATGCAAAAACCTGTCTTCCAGTGCCAGTGTGGATATGGTAATTACCGTGTACAATTGCAAGGGTGGGTTAACACTGCACTTTAATGCCTTTGTTTTTATTTTTCTTTTTGTTTTCTTTTTTCCTTTTCAATATATCTATAAGTGAAAGCGAACAATATAATTCTAGTATTTCTTTTTCCCTTTTTTTTTTTAATGTTTGCCTTTATTTTTTAGATTAAAAATTCAGTTACCTACCTTCATAAATATTGATATTTTGGATTCTTTTTGGCACTTTGATGACATTAATTCTTGAAATGTTTGGTTGTTATATTATTGTCTGTGTCTTTATATTATTCATGAAATGTTAATGTATTTTTATTTCTAACATGAAAGATATAAGAAATTAAATAAACAACTAATAAAAGAATAAATAATGAATGTGTACATGATGAGAACACAGTTAGAGTATACTATTTTCGAAAAATTTGATTTATACTAGTATTTTTTAACCAGATAATAATAGTTAATCCCAAAGGTGTTTGGTTAAGCTAAAGGAGATTTGTTAAGGAAAGATAGTTATTTAATTTAAAATTTACTTTATACAGAGTGTGAATAAATGTGGAGAAGAGAAAATTATGAAATTGAATATTTATTAGTGATGTATGAGACAACTTTTTTGGTAATTTGTAATTTCTCAATTGTAACTTGGAATGATCTAGAATCACAATTATGAAATAATAGTAAAGAAATTTAATGCAATTGACAATAAATTTAACATGGTTTGGTAATTTGTTTAATCCACCTGACAAATAAAAGAATTTATTGAACTCAAATCAAGTGCAAGTACAAAGTTTGAATCTCTCAAATCTCACATGAACACCTAACACCTTCGTTTTAGACAACATCTCAAGAAACTATGTTAAAAGCAGTCTAAAACCTTTGTATATGTGTCTCCCATAATGAATCATAGAAGAAAACTAATTCAATACCTGTGAAGTAGTGTCCTAGGTGAGGTGGACATCCACCGCGCGTTGAAGTGCGCAAGACTTGTGCCCCAGGGCACACAAAATTGACCCGTGTCAAGAAAATTGAATGTTGGGCAGAAAGTTTGCGCCCCGGGGCAAAGTTACTGTTCAATGCACGCCGGGGCGCACAAGGCATGTTTTTGAGCCCATTTTGACCACTTGCTCCTTTTTGCTATATTTTTCTTCCGTATCTTATCAATTAAGCATAAATTTCAAAGCAAAATCAACGTTCTCATATTTCAAAATCCAGTTATCAAAAAGTTACATGTTAAAAATTGATTCCTAAAAGTATTTAGATTTTTTCGTAAGACAAATAATACTTAGTTGAAATTGATGATTTTAGTTTTCAACTTCCAACTTTAGCACATTCCTGTATACAAAAATCATAGCTTTTTTCCTCAATTGAGTGAGATAGAATTTTTTATCTTGCATTTAGAATTTATATTTGTATTTTAAATCATTCAACAATATTGACATTTTTCCAAATGGGATATATTTTCTCTTTTGGTACTTTATTTATTCCTATCTCTTAATTTTTAAATGTATGCGTTGAAATTGATTGATTTTAAACTATTTAATTACTTTAAATAAAAATTAATCTAAATTGAACATGTCTTATAAGTATCATACTAATTTTAATATAAACCATTTTACGTAGATTTTAAGCTTTGTTATTTGTTGTAATATTATTTACACTTCTTTAACTTGTCGCTGCACAGTTCATCCGTATATTCTTGTACGAAAATATTTATTTTTTAAATGAATGTTGTTGGTGTTTTTATTACAAATGCATATTTCATACTACTGAGTGCACTTTTACAATATTTTATTCACACGAATTTAATTAATTGATACTGTTTTCTTATTAAATAGTACATCTTGCCCTTATGTTCAAATTTTTATATTGCATTTGTTATTATTCTACCTCATAATATTATTGTATTGGAAAAACATTGGCATATACAGAAGTAAAAATAGCAACGCAAAAGAATTGTCCAATATTTACATAAAGTCGATTGATTAGAGATTCGCTGAATTTGAACTTTATATTTCCACCGGATTAGATTGGTGCCTTTTTTTTGGCAAGTTTTTTAAATCTGTTTTTCAATATTTATTGCCACTGTTTTGAAGTTTTAGCTTATTTTTGCAACATTATTTTCTTTGTACTGCATTATATTTTCCCTTTGCTATTTTATTGACTTATGTCCTTACTGCTGAATTTTTAATATATTAATTCATTTTCTGTTTATTAACACATTATGGTAGTTGATCCCGACCGATTGACTAACCTAATTTGAAATTATAGTTATCCAGTCGTAATTTTAATCGTCAACTTGTCCATGCGTAGTTTGTTTAAATCTTACCATCAAATATTATCATATGTATATACATATGCCCTTAGCAAATCAAGGTCCCCTTAGAGCATTTAAATTCTATAGGTTCCAGCTAGCAACGCAAATTGCATTTGAAATATTATTTGTGTTTACACATTTGTTTTAGTTAGAATATTGTTTGGTTTGTGATGCCAACTCGAATTCGAAATGTAACCCAACAACTCTTTACACCACCGTGATGAACTGTAATGCGTGTGAGTACAAATGGTTAGAAATTAGAATATTGGGATTTTAATTTGTAGTGAAATCCCTTAAATGCTTTTATTGCTAAAAACACAAGTCATTGCAACAGAAAATGCATTAAGAGCGTACTTTTATTGAGTGATTTACCACTCTCAATTAAGCCTTGATTTGTTGAGAAAAAAATAAACAAAATAAAAAAAAGGCATCCACTAGGAAAATATTACTATGAAATGAATTTCGTAGCTGTAGCTATAACTATAAATTGTAGTTATAAATTTTTTGTAGCAAATATAATTCTTTTAAAATAATAAGAATAAAAATTATCAGTTATCGATGTGCAGCAAATTAATTCCGCATTATCTATAGGAAAAATTATTATGTACATATACATATATATAAGAAATAGCTATGAATTGGTTGTAGCGATGGTTAACTATGAGAGCATTCGTTTCAAATTCAAATAGGTCAATTTCGCAACTTAAGTTGTGAATTTTTAGCATTAATTAAGAATTGGACATAGTTGATGTCTAATTTTAATTTTGTAGTAGTTCTTGGATAACGAATTTATCTCCATAATCTTCTCCATATATGACAGGCTCAATTTCTCCCTTCTAAGATTGGTATTGCATCATAACTGCTTTTAATTGCTCTGAAGGACAAAATTTGTTTCTTATAACCCCATGTTCTAGTAATGATTCAATTCGATCATCCTATTATCGAAGTAGTGCACAATCTAGTAATAAGGCACAACCTTACTGAGGTTATACATACATCACTCTAAGATTATGTTTAAATAAGTTTAGATAGTTTAGGAATCTTAATATTTTCTTCTAACTGATGGTTTCTCATGCTATAAAATTATAGTTTCCTTTTAATAAAAAATTTGTTATTCTTAACTATTTCAAAGTGATTTACTATTAAGTAAGAGTGCTTAAGTGACAACATAAATATTTTTCCATAGTAGTAACAAATACGTAGGGAGGGCATCCAAGGGGATGGGGCGGAGAACTACTCCCCCATCCCCGTACCCTGTCCGGTGTCCATTCCCTCATCCCTATCCATGTCCTCGATTCCTGCCGTGAGAAATTTTATTCCCTTATCTCCATTCCCCGAATTTTCATGGGATCCCCAAAATAACATATTATCACCTATTTATTTTCAAATTTAGAGCTAGAAGTTAAGAGTAAAAATTAGAATTTAAAAATAAAAATTAAGATTTAAGAATAAAAATTAGATTAAATTATATTTATATACATATATATATATTTGTTATTTATATGTTGTAATTTATTGATTTTTATAATTTAAATGAAATTACTTAAAAAGCAAAAAAAAAATTACATATATATAGATACAATTAAGAGATCTCAATTATTTGACGGGGACGGGAACCCCACAGGGTGGGGAGTACGATCCCTATCCCCATCCCAAATTAGTCTCAGGGGTATTTTCATCCCTATCCTCATGGAAAAAAAATTCCTTGAATTTGAGGACACAATTTTAGAATTGGGAATCATTTTACCATCTCTACAAATAATTATAGGGGTCATTCTTTTATACACAATATATAGATCAAAGGAGAGTTGTTGCAATGATGTATGAGTGGTAAAATTTTTACTATGTTTTGAATATGGTGTTGGTACATTTATAAGTTAAACCTTTCTCATTCTCCAAAGTGCATCAATCTAGTTTTACACACTTTAACATGATTTTTTTTTGGTTTTTATTTTCATAACTCTCGTTTTATCCTCCAAATTACAAAAATCTCATTGTTTTATTTAATTTAATTAAGTGAATATTTGTGCATAATAGGAATTTATCTATGTATATATTATCTAGAGCGAGACAGAATGTTTGAGAATAGTGAACGAAAAAAGAAAAGATATATAAGAAATGCAATTAAGTATGGAAAAATTAACAGATATATGAAAACTGAAATTGCAAAATCACACATGGGAATCTAAAGCTCTATATATGAATAAACGGCAGATATAGAGTCAAGTTTTACATTGTGGTACTATCTTTACTCAAGTTTACTAATAATTCAGTGTTTTTTTTTTTTTTTTTTTTTGTGTGGTGTAAATAGATTGGAACCAATACTTTTATGCAGGGGTGTAAACGAATATTAAACGGATCAAATACATTATTTTCATATTTATATCCGTTTAACTTTTTGAATATTTGAATACGAATTTGGATTTGATGAATATTAAAAAATGATATCCAAATTCGTATATGTTGGATATCGGTTGAATTCAGATATATTTATATCCGATTATAATTATTCAGATTTATTCATATTTTATTAAATTTATCCATATTTAAATTATGTTTTTCATATTTATATTCAATTATAATTATAATAATTTTTTATATTCATATTCAATAAAAGTTCATAGATTCATAGATTTACTTATAATAAATACATATTTTAATTAATAGAAGGAGCTATATAATTTTATTAAAAAGAAAATAATAAAATAAATAGCATAGTTTCTAATTAATAATTGATTATTAGTACTTAATAATAATGGCATTTAAGTATATTAATTATAAATTCAACCAACAATAATGGGGTTGATTAACTTTATTCTTCAATTTTTTCTCTATATTACAATTTTTTTTAAATTTATTCTTTTTATTCCTAATTCTTCAATTATAATTTATATATATATATATACATATATGGATTATGAAATTTTTATTAAAAAATTTAAATAATATATTAATTAATATATATGTGTTCAGAGCAGATATTAAACATATCGGATATACATTTATCATATCCCTGTACATTTATAATCAAATATCTACTAATTGAATGTGGATAATATCTGTTTTAAACGAATGTGGATAAATTGTATATAAACGAATATGAATGCGAACGGTAAATAAATTTTTTAATATCCATTTATAGCCCTAGTTTCAGAGATTGTTTACTTGTTGAAATGAGATGCACAGTGATGGGATGGTTTGATGAATATAGTTAAAGATTAGGATAATTTTTTATTTTACAAATTATATTTATTTACTGGGAAAAGATGAATGAAAAAAGTGGATGTTTTTATTAAGGGTTAATTACCTAGATCTCTTGAGGTTTGGTCTATTTACCAAAAAATTCAAAGGTTTAACAAAATTATCAATACCTCATAATGTTTTGCTCTGTCTTATTTTTTAAAATTTCGTTAGTCTCCGTCCAAAAAAATGTTGGTGGCATAAAAAATTTTGCATGAAAATCCAGAAATGCCCTTTGGCAGCTGTTATGGTTATTTTTGAGACAAAAATACCCTTAGATCTATTTTTAATACTTTTAAGACTATAAGATTTTATTTATTAATTTTTTGTAAGGCATTACATTGGTAGTTTGAGAAATTTCTAATAATTTTGATTTTTTTAATGTTTGATTTTACATTTTAAAATATAATTTTATCTTGTAAATTGCAAAACATAACATTACTTTTACCCCCTAGAAAAATTAGAAGATTACATAAGTTGAATATGACAATCCTCTTATAAATAAAAGGTTTGGAACACTGCAAATACACCCCCCCAAACTTTAGATAATACTACAGAACATGTTAGATAGAAAGAGTAACATTGCTGTATCAACTATAAATACTATAATAACCTTACATTTCAATGCTTCAAATATTTAGAGTTCAACAGATTCATCATCCAAAATGCTTACAAAATATAGTTTGGTGATCCACCAAGACAACAAAAACAGTCATTTAAGGCAACTAGAACAACCATACAATCCAACAATCACCAACAAAAATCCAACCAAAATATAGATTTTTTCACAATTCATATTGAGAGGAGAAAAAAAATAAGGATATATAGATTTAAGCAGCATCTCTAGATTGTCCTTCACCCTCCTAGTGCACAAGTTCCTCAACAGATGTAGAGCTGGTTTTAGCCCTTTTTTTCTTCTTCATTTCTCTTATAATTTCAGCCAAAGGAGTGTTAGCATAAAAAACACACCAAGAAATTTTTGTCTAAAAGTGACATAAATATGCATGCAACTTCCTATTTATTGCATTCGAAGCTAGCTCACTGATAACTTCAATAAGGCCCCGCCATTAGAAATCAAACAGTTAGCAATAATATTATAGAAACCCTTTAATTTTATAAGGCATAACAACAAACCCTTTAGGTAATGTTATATAATATTACATTGTCCCCCCAACATTTTATAAACCTAACAAAGATACAATTAAAATTGCATATAGATGACAACATTTAGGAAAACCTACAATTTTGTAGATACATATCACGGAAAACCCTTAACTTCACAAAACATAAAATGGACAACCTTAAAATAATAATAATTTTACCTTTACGCCCTCATGTTTTATAGCCGTAACAAACAAATAATTTAAGTTGTAGACAAAGAACATACTTAGGAAAATCTATATTTAATATTTCATTTACCCCCTTAAACTTTTACAAACCTAACCAAAAAAGCATTTAAGTCAAACATAGATAACTAAGATATTTTGTAAAGACCTATAATCACACACACAACCATCCTTTCCCAAATCCCAATATGCACCAAATCACAGCTAAACATAACAACCAAATTAACAGAATGTGCTACATTCCTTAGCACACGTTCTATATCACCAATCAATTTTTTCTTACGTGTATGCTTCAGGATCTACATTTTCAATTTGGTAAGTGAAGTCAAGGAAATGAACAACAATGTCAAAAGTGGAGGAAGTCATCTCTATTAACATAAAAAAGAAAAACACAAACTATTACAATAAGTAAAACATTACATTTCTTCATTTTTGGTTTTCTGATTATTACAATTTAATGACATCTAATTTTTCATAGTAGATAGAACAACCAACATTTTGAAATAGGCTAAATCATTCCAGCAACAGATGTTTTACCTCACCATTCATGAAAAAACAAAAATCTATCAACATGCCCAATCTAAAACATGTTTAAAATACCAATTCTAGTTCATTTCTAATGGAAAAAAATAAAGTCCACAAAAAATAGAAAAAACATCCGTACATTATGATAAAAATAAAAAAAAATGGTATTTTTTGACATATTCCAAAGAAATATGTAATCTAATTACTATATGTAACAAAAACAATGCATTTTGGAAGTAAAAAATTGTACTTTTAGAAAACTTGAAAAGCCCAATATTTTTTAAACTTTTCCAAAGCTTGGGACTCTAATGACCCCCTATCACTTTCCAAAATTGAGTGGCGAATAATGGGTTTGCTAAGGAGTGGGGTTTTTGGAATGTAGATCGGATAGTTTTGGGAGATTTTGGAAGTTTTCTTCTTCTTCTCCTTCTTCACCTTTCTCTCTCGCCCTCTCTGTCTTTCCCCCTCTCCCAATGAAAAGGAGATGAATGGAGGAAGACGATTCTCTTCCTTTTTCTCTTTACTGCCAATTCATGAGCAGTTTGGGCAATTTGGTAAGTAAGGGCCATTTTAGTCTTTGGCCACTATTCTTTTTTATTTGTTTTTAATTTTTGGACAAGGGTAAAATGAACACTTCATCAAAATCAACAAACTTAATAGCTAGCCGTCAGTATATATCATGGGATATTTTTAATTAGGCCAAACTTCAAGGGGTCTAGATAAATAACTTTTTTTTTTATCAAATGTTCGCTTAATGGATGATAAAATTGGAATAAATATTGAATTGACTAAAATAGCCTTCCTAAAAAGAAGGCAAAAAGCGAAATACTACTCGGAGAAGGGCGAGGCCAAAATTGGAGCCGTACAAATTTTCCCAGAACCCAGGAAACATGCATCTGCGGCTCCTCTAATCTCATTGAAGTAATCTTTTCTTAGTGGCGTAGTTACATGGAAGCCTGACAAATGATCTCGTAATATCCACCCATGTGAATTACCGTTTGCACACGCCAAAATACTATGAATTGATGAGTTCATTTCAAGGAACTCGGTAAGAATGCACACCATTGTTTGCAAAAGTAGAAGTTAATGTTTGGGAATTGACGTTGCAAGAGATATTTATAAATTCCAATCTTACGTTACGTACTTTTCACCATTCATAGTAGTGAACCTAGATAGCAACCTTGCAGTTGTCGACAATTGGGGAGGATGCACCGCAGTGGCAGGCTCGCGTACGTAGATTTGTTGGGAGACAAAATAAAGAAGAAGAAATAAGGACTTGTTGCTTTCACATGTGCATGGCACATAAATGTAATCAACAAAATCAGTAAGAAGGGGTTGAGGGTAATTTAAGCTCTCGTCTCCCAAGGCCATTGACGGAGAATTTTTTCATCCCTCCTAATGCATCATGCTCACATCCTGTACGGTACCGAGCCAATCCTCATCTACCGAGCTTTTATCACACCTATTACGCATTGGATTATCCAACATGTGGGCTTTCAATTTCATCTCCATATCCATTGAAGTAAAATTGACCTTAAGTTTTTTGAAAGACAACGTTTTCATCTTTAATAATCAATATATATATATATATATCAGTCTTATGTGGGAGGTTTTTTTTTTTTTTTTTATATGCTTGATTTTAAAATACGAAACAGTACTATACCGTGAACTAAGCGTGATCAAAACAATATAAAACTTTATTATTATTATTATTATTATTATTATTATTATTATTAATGTAACTTAATTCTTAACATTTCACGTTTTCATATTCTCACCCAACAGATATATAACGATTTCCATCTTATGTTAAACAATGATTCTAAGTACTAGAAATTGTGGCAATATTTATAGATTGATGGCTGTCCATGTTTCTAAAAAGTGAACTAAAGCGATACTGCTAGTCCTTGTATGAAAACTGTATCAATTTGTTAATCGACATATCTATAAATGTTTGAAGTAGGGACTTTCTTCTTTTCTTTTTAATAATCCACAAACAAAATCTAACTTTTTGTTAAATTTAACTAAATAATCAAGCAGTTTTCTAGAGAAAGAGAACAACATCTTCTCAAATTTACATATATAATCTTAAAAGTTGCGTTAAGCTTTTCCCACATTTATTAATTTGAACTAATTTCAAAGAAAGTAAAATGTGGGCATTTATTCTGTTTTGACCTATATATTTCTCTTTCTCTTGGCCGTTTACCAACACTGCAGTCTAAAGACATTAAGCAGAATTAATAGAGTAAAAATCACATATACATAGATGCAAATGCCAACTTTGACTGCAATTAGTTTAAGAAGCACGTTTTCATCACCCCAACAATAAAAAAGGAAATAGATTTTCTATCAAAAGAAAAGTAGCATGTAGCATTATTCTTTAAAGCCATCTTATATATCTCTTTGGGGGAAAAATGTAAGAAAGAAAATGAGCTTAAAAATATTGAAATAATTAACATTTGATGGAGATCTCTTCAGGTAATTTAGAAGGGATGGGAAAAAAAAATATAATATTTCTTTCAACTTTGTAATTATACAACACTTTAAAACTCTTGTGGCCATTAATTTCTATTTGACTCCAAATATAAATACTAGTGGCATGGAGGAGGTTTTCAGTATAAAATTTATAGCGTTCAAAGTATAATCGAAGCAAAAAGTGATGCAATAAATTACCATCATAACTCATTCTACACATGTATGTAATCTCATTTAATTTACGAATCCTCTCCATCAATATCTATGTGTATATATATGGGACATGATCTTGTATTCACATATCACTCAAGTACTTCTACCTTTCGAAACCTTGTCTCTCCTTTTCATTTTGCATTCACAATCAATTAATTTTTGCTGTGGCAATGGTGGTTTGTTCATTTACAATGAGCTTGTTGTTTATGATTTTGATGGGGTTTTTGTGGTCATCTGATGCTCATACATTTTATGTTGGTGGGGAGGATGGATGGACTCTTAAGCCCTCGGAGAACTATACCCTCTGGGCTGAAAGCTATCGCTTTCAAATCAATGATGAACTCGGTATATTCCTTCCTCTCCCTCTTTCCCTTTTGGCCTGCATATATATAAGCATGCCCTGCTCAAGAAAATTCATCAAGAATATATTGGCACACATTTGATTAGGGGCAAATCAAATATATGATAATCAGCAAGGGCGGCCACTCTCCTCATCACATGATAATAAATGCAAATTTTATGTTTAGCTTCTTTTTGTACAAGTGAATTTTGATCTCCCTTCTCATTATAGCATTCCTTAATTACCAAAGTTTTTTCGTCTCCAAAAGTACTGCATTCTAGTCAAAGAAATTAGTGACGAAGAAGAACAGAAAAATGCAACAGTTCAAACATTAAAGCATTTAGTCATAAGATCATCCAAAGTATTCAAAAAAATTCCTTAGCATTTTATTCCTTAAAATTCAAGATATCCAAATGAGATAAAAGTTAAGTTTTGTCTTCCTATATATAGAAATGCACGCGCGCGCGCACATATATGAAACGATCGATCGCTCCTAATTAAAAATTAGTAAGAAGTTTGAAATGAATATTGATTCACTGTTGATCCTAAGAATAAGTGTTTTTTAACATCCACTAGCAAGAATTTGGAATAGTACACCCACTTCATTCAAGAATTATCCAAATATTGGTTGCTTTTTAATTGTTCGAAGACATGAAATTAGTGTTTAATTAGTTAATACTAATTAATTTGTTGTTTTGCAGTTTTCAAGTACAGGAAAGGTCATGATTCTGTCCTTGTTGTAACCGAAGATGACTACTTGAGATGCAACAAGGACAACCCCATTAAAACTCTCAAGGATGGTGATTCAAGATTCGAGTTTGATAGATCGGGGCCATTCTGCTTCATAAGTGGACATGACCAAAACTGTGAGAAGGGCCAGAAGTTAATCATTGTAGTCCTCTCTCATTATCATCATCACATTGCTCCATCATACCCACCGGAAACTCCTCTCCGACGACCACCAGCTTCCTCCCCTTCTCCCTCCCCCGCCGCCTCTCACGTCAAACCACCCTCTCGCTCTCCATCTCCTTCCCCATCCCATAAGCCGCCAACTACTCATCACACACCAACCCCTTCACACGCGCCGCCTCTCCACTCTCCTTCTCCATCTCCATCTCCAGCGGCCAAAACCCCGTTGCACCCGGTTAAACCACCTTCTCACTCTCCGTCTCCTTTCCCGGTGGCCAAAACCCCAACACACGCGCCGCCTCTCCACCCACCTTCTCATTCTCCTTCCCCATCTCCGGCGTCCAAAACCCCGTCCCACCCAGTTAAACCACCTTCTCATTCTCCGTCTCCTGCCCCGGCGGCCAAAAACCCAGCACACGCGCCGCCTGTCAATCCACCCTCTCATTCTCCTTCCCCATCTCCGGCGGCCAAAACCCCTACACACTCGCCGCTTGTTAATTATCCACCCTCTCATGCTCCATCACCATTCCCTGCAGCCAAATCTCCAAAGCACAGTTACGGTGCGCCTCAGGCAGACCTGCGGCATCACCACCATGCTCCGCCGCCGCATGCGTATTCTCCGGCATTTCCACCCCATCATGCTCCGGCACCTGCACCATCATCAGCGCCTGATTTCGGTGGTTCATTTGTTCTGGTCGTGGGGTTTAGTCTTGTGGTGACCATGATTTCTGCAGCTGGCTTTCTTTGAGTTTTCTGTTTATTTTTCAGTTAAATTTTCTTTTTAATTTTTATGTTTCATTTGCTTCGAACTTTCTGTTCAAATTCACGTATTTCGTTTGCCTGTTTTGCTTCAATTCGAGTTGGAATTTTCTCTACTCTAGTGGAATTTTCTACGTTTTTGGGGAACTGCAAATTTCTTTACTCTGGAGCAATCTTGAAATGTATGCAGATAAGTACCATTTGATCAATTAAACATTACACATGTCTGGAAAGTGCCAATTTTGCGCAATATACAAAATCCAAAACCTTTTTTTCTTCAATCAACAATATTATGAAGATAAATGTTTGCAACTATCGAAAGATTAATTGACATGATGAGTTGAAGCAGGAAAGTACTGTTGGATATATTCTATATATTTCCACATGCGGATGGTCGTGAAAGAATTAGCATCCCTTCAGATTTTGTAATGAATAATAGTTGAAAATTGGACAACGAGCAGATTTTGCCACTTTGCTGAGAGAGATTTTGTAATGCATAATAGTTGAAAATTGGACAAGAAGCAGATTTTACCACTTTACTGAGACAAATTTCATGCTGTCCATCTATTACTTCTGTTAAGGAAAATAATGACTATGTAATTTAATATTAATGTATAATACTACAAAATCCATTCGAAATATCTTACCAAAATAAAAGGCATGTCATGGGCCAGGTAATTTTGGTGCATGCGTATAGGATTACGGCAAGCAATATATTTAAAATTTATATTGTGTTTGGCCCACCCCCACTCCCACCCCACACAAATTAAAAAGGCAAAAAAGAAAAGAAAAGGAAAAATCCATAATGCATTGGTTAAAGTTCTTATATATATATATATATATTAATTTCAAAATATTTTCATCATTTTTTTAATTAATTGATGTTTAAGTTGTTTCAAAATTGCTTGTGTCCATTTAATTAGCCCATTGATATAAATTTCATAAATATAATGAGAGATCAAAAGTTCAAATCTATCAAGTTTTTAACGTGCTTGTGTATAAATAAAAAAGGTTGTTCCAAAATTGTATAATTGGTATTCAATTAATTGTTTCACTTTATTATTATACAAATATTTAAGTACAAAGACCAAAACAAGCTCTCGGACCAAATCAAGTGGTATTTGTCGTAATAACACCAATTAATATCAATTTGCAATAGAAATAGTAAAACCACACTGAACATTTGAAATGAATGCTTGAAAAAAAATTTCTAACCCCCCTAAAATTTGGTATTTTAGAAAATAAGAATTTGGAACTCAAAATATTGGTTGGTTGATTTTTAGGCTCAAAAAAATTAATAAGGACTTAATTGTATGAAAATTAAAATGTTTGGGGTCTATTTGTAATTTGAAGAAACTTGATTGTACAACATTTTTAAAGTTTGTGGCTCAAAACAAGAATAAATTGGGCCAAATAGGCTAATGATAGGCACCAAGGAAGTTTGGGGATTGAATTGAGAGGCGGATAATTTCTAAAGGATTTGATTGAAGGCAAGATAGAAGTTTTGGGGGTCAAATTGAGATTTCAAAAAGTTGGATTTATATATTACATATCCTTTCCCACAATGTCTTTATTTTTCTCGTATGTACCCTTTGCATTCCCTTCTGCGAACTCCCTCTAGCGAGCAGTGAAACCCTTCAAATTTTCTACCATTCTCTTCCTCTGTGCACAAGGAACTCATTAGTGCCATTTTCTTCCAAAACCCACTGGTGAAGTGGCTGGAATTTGAGCTTGAAATTTTGACCACGGTGGAGGTGGTGGGTGAGTTGGCTCTGGCAACTAAAGCTTAGGTTGGAACACTAGGTCTTGTTGGGCTTAGCTCGAGGATCATGCAGATGCTTTCAATCTCAAAGTTGGGCCATCGAAGCGAGTGGAATTGAGGTAGAAAGATGCAATGGCATGCAGCAGAACTGTGGTGTTTTTCAGCTAATTGAGCGGCGATTTAGTGGTGAAAGTTCAAATTGAGTTGGGGATTTGATTGTTCTTGTTTAGATGTGTCTAACGGTGGTGGTGGTGAGCTTTTCCAACGACTGGGCTCAGCGGTGGTGAAAGGGCAGTTTTCTTGTCTTGTCACAAGAAACACATGTGCTGAAGTTGATCGTGGAAATTTTGCTTTGATAACAAAGATTAGGTAATTGATTGGAAGAAAGATAATTGTATTGGATGTATATGTATATACTTACCAATCTTTATAACACCTTGTATAATTGAAAAGAATACACAAACTGATCAAAAAATAAAGCTATGCATGCGCGTTACTTGAGCTTAGTGAACCTGAATTTGTATTATTTCATGTGAACCATGGTTAGTTAAGTTAATTAGATGATGAAAATCCTAATTTTATGTAACCGCAACCTAAGTGACAAACTTGGATTTATTAATGATAATTTGGCCACTATAATCAATATTGTTTAACGTTATAAGGTTAATTATATAATTTAAGAATTGATTACATTTTCTTTTATTCGGATAAATATGATCCCAAAAAATGTTTGTGTATTAACAGCGAATTGGCATGTTTTGTCATAATAATACCAAAACTAACCCTAAACTAATTATTAGTCGAGCAACTATTGAATTTGGATTGGTACTAGTATGATTGTAATTGCTAGAGGTTATTAGGGTTGGATAGGGATTTTAACAGTACGTTACGCTTTTGATTAGGTTATGAGGAGTTGGGTCATGCAGATTAGTAGGCTTTAATTTCATTGTTGAGGTTATTGAGGTGAAGGTCTACCAACCTAGAACTAATCTTATATATAGCTATCCATTATTTGTTGTGCCCTATGAGGGCTTACCACTTTGGTACTTGATTTGATTTTTGTACTATGTTAATTGTTGAACCTTAGGAGGTTCCATCTATCTAATACTTATCTTGGTTATCATTATTGTTATTTATTGATTGTTGAACTTATGAGGATTCCACTAGTTTGGCAATCATTTGTGCACCCTGTAAAGGTTTTAGCTGTCTTTTCTTTGAATTGAATACCTCTTGCTCTATTGAACTTTGTGAACTATTTGAACTCGTGTACTGTATTTGTTATTGAATTGTACGCCCTATGCGAGTTTTTTTCCTTAAATCATTTTAGATAACAAACTGATTGTCTCGTTCTAGCACTTTCATTGTTTCATTTGTTATTATCCAGATTGAATTCACATTGTACATTGTTGTTTGGCTGTGTTGGCTTCCATGGTTATTCCATATATCGTTGTTCACCTTGATGGCATATTTGAAACCACTTTATGTGTTTATTGTTTTGCCTTGCCAGCAAATGATTTTTGAGCGTATTGAAAGATAATTGTACGGAGATATGTTAGGCCAAGTGTCAGTCCTAGAGAAATGCCTGGATATATGAGATAGACTAGGGGCTATTCCTTGGTATCACGGGTCGCTCATTGGAGAAGAATGACGATCGTGACTAGAAGGAGTGTTAGGAGCGATAAGACGTTGTCGACTCACTTGGTAGGGTGGAAACGATCCAGGAACAGAGACTCTTACGAGATGTGTATTACAAAACTATTTTTATGGCATACTCTCTAAGTTATGAGGATACTTTCCGCCAAGTTTGAAGTCAATCCATGTCCGTTTGGGCACTGAACATTAAGGGCGATTGGGAACGGTCTTTTTGCGCGCGGGCAGCGCAAAGATGCGTGGAGCAGAGTGGCTTGGAAAAGGATTTTTGTGAAACTATTTTAGTGGGATATTCCTTTGAGTGTGGGGAATTTTTACACCAAGTTTCACCAGTAGAAGGTTCCATTTGGATAGGAATTGGTGAAGACCTTTAGAATGTAGTAGTGCAGTGGCATTGTTGTAATTTTAGTGTATTGCGAGGGTAATTTCTGTTCCATGGAGAATTGGACTGGGCTGGAACTTGGCAGAGTTAATGTATAAGCTGAGAGCTATCCAAAGGTTCAAGCGGAGGGTGATTTGGACGTCGAGAAGCAGACTTTTGAAAATATGCGTGCTCAGCATTTCAACATTTATTGTGGGTACAATAGAAATCTTTTTTAAGCCTATTATAAGAGGGATAGGTGTGCTTGAAGGCTGTTGGGATGGTGGGTATGCTATGGTGGGCAACTGGCTAGTTCTCCCCGTGCTGTCTTGGCACTAAGTGGGCAACTTCTTGAAGGCAATGGGAAGCCTTCAAGGGCCGGCTCTAGATATTTCATAGAAGTGTTTGGAGTCTCAGGATAGGTTGGGAACTGAACGGGTGGCGTGGGGTAAGTGGGCCCACATTGGGTTCGGGAGGGTGCTGAGAGGTTGTAATGCGGAAACGCTTGTGCCCCATGGGTTTCAAAAATTATGGGACAACACCTTTAGGCCGATTGAGTGATCGAGTCGAATACCCAAATATCTCGTGAAGTAACTTGCCAAGCATGGACTTGGGTTCTAGCTTTACTGCGGGGGTCTGTTGGCTTAAGATAGGTGGTCGTGGGGCGATGCCACGTAATGGGCTAGTGAAGCATGATGCTAGTAAGCGGGAAATCAAGTCCAACGTTCCATGCGAGACTTACATAAGATGATGGCACATCACATAAGCTTTGGACTTACATGTGGCTCTATTAGGGCAAGGCACAAACGAAGGGTGCTGCGGCACGACCTAAGCGCTTCGAGCGAGTGACGAGCATGAGAATTGCATTATGGGCACGTAAGTGACCCTCAATGCCGAGACGGAGCAGGATTGCTCCTTTGCCATTGAGAGGTGCACATAAGGGACCTAGATTGAGGATGTGTATGCCATCTAGTATGGGACCACTAAGGAAACACACTCGGCGTGCCGTACGCGAGCCTCCGATGATTGTGGGCATTTGGAATAAGTGAGTACACTAGTACTATAAGACGTTCTTATGCTTATGCTAGTAAGCTACTGGGCCAAAATGAGAAATGGGTCATGAGAAAACTCAAGATAGACATTGGCAGATCGAATGTTGGGTGGAACTTGAGATGCTATCACGGACAGACGATCATTCCATTGCAAGATAGAGTTAGTTCGTGACACCTGGGTATTAGCAATGCGCTAGGGGCTATTTCCTGGGCATCAGCAACTTGCCATGTACTAAGTTGTCATGCTTGGGTAAGTTTAGTTTGGTTGGGATACATGTTATGTTATGATTCGTTGGATTGTGTATGTTATTTGGGTTTGCTTACTCCTAATAGTATTATGGTCAAGGAGCAATAAGGATGGTGTAGTTTTCCCAGTCTAGATGATGTTTAGGCAAAAGAGCTGACGGTGATACCTTCTGTAGTAAACCGATTGAGTTAGCCAACGGTAATACCTCATGTAGTAAATTGGTTGAGATGATCGGGCCATTTAAGTTGACGAAAACAACTCCCAAACTAGTAACCTGGGATTTGAAATATTTCTTTGTTTTGGTGCATTCATGTTCTCTTTTCAATGTCATGTTGTTTATGTACCGGCAAACTACTGATTCTTCTATAGATCTATTTGGTTGCTTGTTGTACATCCTTTACTAAGTTTTTAAGACTCACCCTCCCATGTATTTCTTAAATATTTTCAAATAGGTATGAATAGTGAAGAATGAGGGCTGATGGCTTACCCCAAAAAACTATTTTATGATAGGTATTTAGATATCATCTGATGATAACTATGGGATTTGAGATTGTGGACATGATTGAACTCAATTGGAAGACTTTTGGCATGTATATAAGTTGGCAGGTATTGTCATCTTAAGTTGAAATATGCCGTTATTTATGAGACTTTAGAATGTGAATATATGTCACACTGCTTGTAGTGTTCCTTGGAGTTTGAAATCATGTTGCTTTTGGTTGTACATATTATGCATTTTGAAATGATCTTTTTGTTCAGTGTTAAGTTGCAATCACTTGAGTTGTTAAATTTTGGGTTGCTATGCAACCTTATGAATGGAAATTGAATTTTAGAGGTGCATTTTGAATTTAAATTATTGTGAAAAAGATTGAGTAGCACCTTGGCTTGAAGTAGGCACCTCTGGGATGAGGCGCTGCAAAAGATTTAATATATTTGCTGTATTGTTGTGTTCTTTGAAGATACTAATATATTTGGTCTATAATCTAATAGAACCATGATTAGATGTCACCATATAAAATTTATTCATGCTATCATAATGAGTAAAATATTCTATTTTAAGAAAATAAAATTGCTATTTTATGCCATCAATTACCGTTATAAAACTCTATAAGATAAAGATTAAGTGAATTTAATAAATGGTAATTTTGAATGTATTACGTACGTATTTTGAAGATTTTAATAATGAACAATAATATGTAAAAATGCAAAATTGGCTCATGTAAATATACTTCACTCACAACATATAATAATATCATGTCCGATCTAATTAAGTGTCACCTAGCGTCTTAATGTGCAAAAAAATCCACCTCAGAAACAAACACAATCGTAAAATAAAGAAATAAATCAAAATCTTACAACCAAAATTCAAAGAACAAAAGTGGAAATAAAGGTGCCAACAAGTCTTGATTCTTGAATCTATATCTTGCTTATGAACTCTTCGCAATCCTTACGAGGACGTTTGGTTTTATTTTCAGAGTCATGTTTAGTTTTAAGTTATTTTTAAAAATTAGAAAGATAGTTATAGTTTTGAAATAAAAATGTCTTTGGATGATTTTTTGGAAAGCAATGATTAGAGTAAAAATAAAATTATAAAGATAGTTAATTTATATTTTTTTATATTTAAAAAAATTTATATTTTAAAAATATATATGATATGAGATAATGCAGTAGGCCCAACAGGCCTAGCTTCAAATGAGATAGCCCATGAGGCCCAACATGATACGGGATAATCCAGTGGGTCCAACAAGCCCAGCTTTAAATGAGACAGCCTATGAAGCCCAAATACACATCTATTTGGTCGACCTGTATCGACCTTATTTGGTAAGCCCCTCGGTCGACTTGTATCGATCTAAGGGCCACTTTAGAAGTTTTAGCATTCAAGTCCAGTCGACATGAATCGTCCTCCGGGCATAATCGGACAGGTCGAACCCCTCGGCACGGGTGACACGTGGCAATTGATGTAACCCCTGCC
>JACGDI010005410.1:718319-754224 GCA_014898725.1 Jacaranda copaia | reverse complement strand
TGCAATCTCAAAGGTTTCCACAGACGGTGCCAAATGATGCTGCTGGAAGTGGCTTCTAGAGAAAAGTGAGACTTGGATATTGTTCTGGACCTGAGATTTGGAATCAAAACACACGTTAAACTAGCTAAGGTGGCCCCAGCTAAGGCACTCCGACGAGAGGATATAGAGAATGTAAGGTGTATAATGTAAATAACATTTCCTTGAGTGTGGCTGGACTTGAAGTATTTGTAGTTTTATGTGGCCATGATTTTACCCAAGTACCTTTATCAGGTGTACTAGCTTTTTCCCATGCTAGGGGGTTGAAAGTCATTTCATGTCTAGATTCTGATACTATGTCGGGTGGCTAAATCTCCTGTTTTCTCAGATAACCGTGCCAGCAGAGGCACATGTCTGCTAAAGTTGTTGGCATGGTTGTCAGAGTTGTTGGCAGCAGTTGTACTGGCTGCCACGTGTCATCGGAGTGGGCTTGACCCGCCAGATCAACATACCCGTCAGGGATCTGAGTGGACGTCGGAAGTCGAACAATATCGACCAGACCCAATGCTCAAATTATCGAAGTAGTCTTCAAGTTGATATAAATCGACCATAGACGCTCCCAAGTGAGGTCGATAACGGTCGACCAAACAAATTTCATCTTTGGGCCTTGTGGGCTGTCTTGTTTGATATTGGACCTGTTAGGCCTATTGGGCTATCCCATATTACAATCCATTTTGAATCCAACATGTTTTCAACTCATAAATATAAATTCATTTTAAGCCTAGCCTATTCTGAACCCAACCCATAACCACCCCAACCCACCCATTTGCCACTATTAGACTATCTACTATACCAAAGGACACAATTGATATTACAATAAAAGAATTATTTTAAATAAATTCAGTATAAAAAATTACAGCAGGATACACCTGCACCGAACTAAGCTGCGCGGTGGCGCGTGTGCGTGGATTTTAGATCGAACCTCCCACTACTAGCGCGCAAATCCTCCCTCCTCAAAGACAAGTAGATTAGTACACTGATCTATAGTTGATGACATAAAGTTGAGAAAAGCTTACAAATAACAAAACAGGAAATAGGGACATTGTAATTTTATATATTATCTTATTAAAGGATTAACTATCCCCACTACCTTTAATTAACCATCTGAATTATTACATTGCCAGTCAGCATTCACAGATCGTAGTCCAGCATCAGTATCAACTAGTTCCCATTTGGTCTGATCAATATAGCTAATAATTATGGTATACCTACAGATTCTTTGGGGAATCGCAACTAGCAATAACTCTCAGAGGAAATTTTCTGTGAACAGTGAGTCCATCTGCTTCAAGCATATCCAAATCTTCTCCTCTAGCCCCACCAGGTAATGTAAACTCAAAGTTGAGGACCAGATTTGCCAGCACAAGTTCCACGATTCCCATGGCAAATGCTGCACCAGGACAGCCCCTTCGACCTGCACCAAACGGGATCAACTGAAATTGCCCTCTGAAATCTACAGAACTATGTAAGAACCTTTCCGGCCAAAACTTCCCAGGATCCTCCCAGAGTAATGGATCCCTTCCAATAGCCCACACGTTGATGACCACTCGTGTCCCTGATGCAATGTCGTAACTTAATAGTTTGACATCTTGAGTTGATTCCCGAGGAACGAGTAATGGGAGCGGAGGATGCAGCCGTAAGCTCTCTTTTATTACAGCTTTCAAGTATTGACATTTGTCTAAATCTTCTTCAGTTATAGTTGTATTGCATCCGGCAATGTTTTTCAGTTCATTCTTCAATTTCATCATAACGTTCTTGTTTCTTATGAGCTCAGACAACGTCCACTCCATAAGTGTAAATGTTGTGTCCGTCCCAGCAGCGAACATGTCCTGAAACAGACTGATCATATCAGCATATCAACATATACATACATGGTGAAGATAGAAAGGAGCTCAACAATATCAGCATTTCATCGTAACTACTGATCAAACTCAATCTAAGAAGAAATTCAGCTTCAGATTGCTAGTTAAAAAGCTTGTTTAGGCTTGGGTTATTCACAAAAAATAGAAATAATAAAGCTTTGATATATCTAAATGTTCAATAGACAGGTTCAAAAAACATAGAAATAATGTGATATATTATAACCATAAAGCTACTGTAGCCAGACTTTTGTCTGGCCGGACTTAAACTTATTCAAGTTGAGCTTATTTAACGATCAAACAAATCTCAGAAAAATTCCAAAAACTCGACAAGAAATTTAAACCAAGCTTAAATTTTGTAGTGTTGATTAACTCGAATTGATCTGTTCACACCCAGTCACCCATAAATTCAACAAAATGGTCGTCTTCACATGCAAAGCGAATGCATTAATTAGTTGGTTGCTGGAGCCTTGAAGAAATAGATTAAAAGTCCCATGTTTCGTTCTTTTGTCCAGCTGTCAATGCTTAATAAAAGTGATGTAAGCAACCTCGGCTAGATATACGATATGGTATCTAAGACCATTAAATGCGGACGGCTTATCCTTAATTAAGATTCAACTTTAGCATTTAGTACCTCTGATTTTAATTTCTTGCAACATGAATGAAGACAATTTGGTGATATTTTGACACAACCAACGTAGTTATTAAGCGGGGCTGATAAACTGAAAAATTGTTCAAAGTTATAACAGCAGTTTTTTAGTTTTTTCTTTTTGTAAATAAAGAATCAGAAAAGAAAATTTGAAATCCAAGAGCACAAACAACAAAATTACAGGGGGTACTCTGTTCTCCTTTGGCAAGACATAATTTTAAGGAAATGTAAAAACAGAACAATGCTCACCAAGACGAGAGCTTTAATGGAGATTGAATCAAGAACAAAGCCGCTATCCTCATTCCTCTGAATTTCAAGCAAAACATCCACGAAATCCTTCTGATTTTCGCCTTCGCCCTTCCCACCACCATCATCACCCTTCATTCTCCTTTCATCCATGTGCTCTCTCACCACAAACTCCAAAAACTCATCAAGATCTTTGGCAATTTTCCTAACTTTAGCATTCATCCCATTGACATATTTGACCCAAAAAAGCCATGGAATGAACTCTCCCACATTAAAAGCACCCAACAAAACCCCTAATGCCTCCAAAACCTCCTTAAATTTCCTCCCACCTTCTCCATCATTATACTTCCTTCCTAAGGCCACCCTACAAATTATATCATTTGCAAGGGAAGCAAATGTCTCACCCAGATTAATTACTGATTTTTCATAACATGACTTTCTAATCTTCTCCACCATAAATGAAATTTCTTCCTCCCTAACATTTCTAAAAGACTGAACTTTTCTGTTGCTCAAAAGCTGATAAACACAAATACTCTTTACCTGCCTCCAATATTCACCATAGGGAGCAAAGGCTATGTCTTTGCAGTCATAAATCCCACTTGCCACACTTGATTTTGGTCTGTTTGAGAAAATTGGGTCATGGGTTTTCAGAATTTCTGTGGCTGCATCTGCTGAGGAAACAACAAGAAGTGGGATATTACCCAGGTGAAGAAGCATCAAGGGCCCATGTTTTCTGGCCAAAGACTGAAGAATCCTGTGGGGGCTCAAGCCAAGTTGGTGGATATTTCCAATTATTGGAAGCTTTGGGGGTGATGGAGGGAGATTCTTGAGGGGTGTTGGATGGGCAAACCACTTTCTGATCAAGAAAAAAGTGAAGAGAAACAAGGGAAGAAGAACAATCTTTGACAGCCATAGGTTTTCTTGGCAATCAAAGGAATATCCAGACATGATTTTGTCAGAAAATTATGAATTGTAGATTATCTTAAGTATTGTAATTGTCTCCCAGTAAACATGTACCGCCCTATGAAAAGAGAAAATAAGAGACGACATCTTATTCATCGTACCAGCAACACTTCTGATGCCAAAAAAAAATAATATTACGTGGTATCAATTGAAAGTAAAAAATAATTTTGTATTTTTCTGATTAAAAATTGCCTTTTACAATTTTGTATAAAATTTTTATATGATTAAGAATTTCATTAATTAAAATTATAATCATATATTAAGCCACTAATTATTCACATATGTTAGAATTAATAACATGAAGTCACGTGTAGTCCATGTTCCTCCTATTTCATTTGTGCATTTAACCATTAAAATCATAGCAAATCTGAGCATAGCTTGGCTATCTTCTAAGGATGGCTCGGCCATTTCTCAATCTCATCTCGTCTATTTTCTTTCAAGTATAGCTATTTTATGATCTCGTTTAAGCTATTTTTTTTAGTGCGGCTTGACTCATTTATCGGGGATAAACTTGATTTAAATAAATTTCCAACATCTGCAACTTTCCTAAATACTTCAACTCGCACCAAAAATGCATACACATCAACTTCACTTTATTAAAGCGAAGGGACTAGCAATAGCAATAGCAATAGTAGCCTGCATATATTATTACTACCTCTGTAAGTTCGTAAGGGCCCAATTAATAACACTACAAATACAATTCATATGAGTTTAGGAAAATATTCTTGGGCGGCACTAACTTCATCTTGTCTGCAATGCGGAATCAGCAACTTTTGTCCATCCTTTCTTTCTTTCTTTTTTTTTTTTTTTGACATTTTCTTTAACTTCTATTGAGATAATTAAAATTTATATTGTTCACCATCTTATTTAAATCAATAACCGTCTTCAAACTCAGTGATCATACATATTTCCTTGGAATAATTACATATAGTTAATGATGAGATTTTTTTAACACATTCTAACAGTTACTTCGATCATTAAATTTTGCTATTTCGATTATTAAATTTATTAGTGAGCCATTTTTACGTAACTATTGGGGTGATTATTGACATCCCTTGTTTTTGCTAGTGGCAAGTAGCCATTTTTTGTAGTTTGTTCGACTCAAATTTCTGGTTCATATTTGCTTATTTTATTTTATTTTATTTTTTTATAAAGGGGATATTTTTCTAATTTTACAAGTATGAGGATTAAAATAAAATTTAAAAATCAAAAATCGAAAAGTAGCAAAAGGCATATAAGGCATAGGTGAAGGACTAATTTTTCCTTTTTTCCCATACTGTTCACTATGAAACCTCAACAAAGCTTGATTGGAATCCTTGGTCAAAACATAGGATTCAAAAGAAGGTAAAGCATTGGTCCCAAGTTGATGATGATGAGGTAAAAAAGAATTAGCCATTGTGGAATCTTCACCATAAATATCAGACATTAACCCTTTTCTCATGTGACAATAGAGAGCAGAAACAACACAGGGCTGTGTAAAAAATGAGACTCCAAGCGAACCATGTTAGTGGGCTATATATGTTTCCAAAACCTATGGGATTATAGAATCATACACAATAACTTTTGCAGTACCATTGGCTTCATCCTCAATGAACTTAATTGGCTAAGTTCTTTGAGACTATCTTCTGGAAGTCCTTAAAGAAGGCTTCAAAATTAAAAGTTAATTCTCCACTATTTACTTCTAATTATGAGCTGCCATTAGAGATATACTTAACAGCAATATTGGAGCTACCATTCGTGGGGATTTACCTTGAAGTCTATCTCATGGAGATGGGAAAGACTAAGGTAATGTCTTAAGGTTTTTGAGGGGGCCTGTTATACAAAAAGGGATCACAAGAATATCATCCATGGGTTCCATGAACAGAATTTCTAGCTCAATACATATACATATAGCATTTGATAGCATGCACACAAGCATATATATATATATATATACCTATAATACGTACATATATATATGAGTATGACAAATTTTTTATATATCTAATTTAACTTGTCATGAAAAGATAAGGTAAAATTATAAAATTGGTCCCATACATACAGTTTACTAGAAATTTTGAAATTTATATTTTTGGGCCACAAGATTGGTATAGATCACCTGAAATTTAGTAGTTTGAAGACAAATTAAGCCCAAAAGTCATCCGCCACCACCTACACCTACGAGGCGTCTGATTTGATGCCGCATGGTGTCATGCCACTCCAAACCCCATCTCTCTCCTACGTGGCTTATGGTGTGGCAACCCCTCTTGCCACTTGAAAAATATTTATATACATATATATCCACATATATAAACTTACATACACATATATACACTTGCCAAATCGTCAAATTAAATGCAATTAAATTCTTAAAAAAAATTAAAACCTACATATTAGAATTTAAAATATAAAATATCCTTCAAATTTGTTAGGTTTTATTTTGGACTAATTGCAATTTACCCCTTATATTTTACGAAATAGGCATTTTAACCCCCTTAAAAAATAAATATACAAAATACAGTCCTATATTTTAAAAAATTGAACACACCGCGTCCCCCTTCTCATTTTTTTCCTATTTAACATAATTTTAATATGAAAAGACTAATTACCCTTGACCATCTAATATATTTTTAATTCAATTTAAATAACCTTTTATTTTCATTTTTATCCTTTTCTTTTCTTTTCTTTTTATTTCTCATTTCTCCCTTCCTCCATTATTTCATATATTTCTCATTTTATACATATATATAAATTTATCTTTATTTCTCATTATTTCATATATTCTCATTTTATACATATATAAATTTATTTATAAAATTAAAATCATTTTTATTTTTATCTTATCAATTATAGTCATCTTTCTTTCTATTAATTCATTCCAAAGTAAATAAAATTTAAATTTCATAAAATATATAACATATTTTTTTATTTATACTTAAATACATAATGGCATATATTTACATATATATTAATTTATCTATAAAATTTAAATAACTTTGTTTTATATGTTTTTTCTTTCTAATTATTCATTTCAAATTAAATATTTTATATATTCATTATAATTTTTATAATATATTTATATACACATATATAATAGGATAGTTATATTTTTATATTTGTTATCATGTATATATGATAATATATTTATATACATATATATATGATATTATATATTTATTTAGTTATATTTATTCATGATAAGATAGTTATTTTTATATATTTATTGCCATATATATGATAATATATATAATAATATATACAATATAATACATATACGATGATATATATAATTATTTAATAATATATGTAATACAAAATTCTACCCTAAAACACCCCACCTCCTAACCTTTATGAGCTACCATGGTCATAACATATTCCTAACCACACACATGGTTCATTCCTAGTCAATTCCTAATCAAATACCATTCAAACTCATAATATAATCCTTAACATTATATTCAAGTTCAATCTTGGCATTATCCATAAATTCAGGTCTTCACATTTCTTAATTCCTTATGCTTTGTATAGGGTTCAATCAACACTTGCATATGCATATAACATCTCATCACATCCCCAAAATCCAATTCTAGGCATGATACAAAGGTAAATAAATAAGGTTCAACATGTATAACATATATATAATAAGGTATAACTAAGCTAAAAAATCTAAATTCACCATTGGAATGCCAAAACTACAAACTAGTACTATAAGAGCGATCATTGTGTAGAGATGAGAAGATTGTCCCTTTGCTGCTGTTGCGCCATCATTGGAAAATTCAACCCCACCACCACTATGCACCTCTCACCGAGAGCTTTCCAATAGTATCCTTGGTTTTTTGTTTCTCTGCCGAAAAATGGGTCAAATGCCATCTCAAAGTCTCCAAAACCGCCTATCTCCGCCATTGATTTTCACCATCGCTACCGTGTTTCTCCACCATGCAAAGTTTCTATGTGAGTCTCCCCGCTGAGTACTACCTAATGCACCCCTCAAAATTGTCGTTTAACGCCAAAAAATTTGAAACTCAGTTGCTTGTCATGAACTTGTCTTTCTCGATCTCTTTCACTGTGCCTCTCTAGTGGCCATTAGTTGTGCATGGTGGGGTTGCCATGAAGCTAGTGAGGATGAGAAGAGGTTGGTTGGTTTGGTTGGCGAAGGGTGCTTGTCAGGGTTGGTTGGTGGTCGCGGGCGGAGAGAAAAAGAAGGAAGAAAAAGTGGAGAAAAAGAAAGAAAAATGGAGAAGTAAGAAAGAAAAAATCCTACTGCTTGTTTTATTAAATCCAAACTTCTTTTTTGGCTATTTGCTCCCTAAAAAATTTAAGTTATGTAATTAAGTTCAAAACTTAGGAAAACTTACAGTTGAACCCTAATTGACTTATGATTTCCCATGTAAGCTCCAAACCTTTTCAAAATTGTGCAATCAAGTCCTTAAAAATTGCAATTTGGCCCTAACAGTTTCAAATAAATAAAATCAAGTATGCCAAATTATTATCTTCACTACAAAATTTCTTTAAAATAATTAATAAATAAAATTCATAAAAATTCAAATAATGATAATGTATATAAATGCAATCATGAAATTTCTAGGGTTTAACATCCTCCCCCCTTAAAAGAATATGGTTCCTAGATTCTCACTCGAAACTTAGAGGAGCTCAAGATATTGTTGGCACATGAGATCTTCTCTTTCCTATGTTGCTTCCTCAATATTATGGTTAAACCATAACACTTTCACTTGGGGAATCTTTCGACTTTTGAGTTCTCAAACTTGCTGATCCAAGATACATATGGGCTGCTCTTAATATGTTAGGTCACTTTTCAATTGCATGCAGTCATGTGATATAATGTGAGGAGGGTTGGGATAGTACTTTCGAAGCTGTGACACATTGAAGACGTCATGTATTCCTCTCAGATCTTAGGGTAACCTGAGATGATACGCAACTAATGATATCTTTTCATAGATCTTGTAAGGCCCAACATACCTCGGGCTAAGTTTTCTACCTTTTCTTTTGACTCTTTTTCTTAGGAACACTTTGAGGAATACTTGATCTTCGACTTAAAATTCCAAATTCATCTTTCAAGTGTCAGCATAAATTTTTTATCTATCTTGGGCCACTCTCATTTTTTGTTTGATCACCTGTACCTTCTCAATTATCTCTTACATCAGCTTAGGTCTTATGGTATTCAAAGACTGATCAGTATCATCCATGTGTTCCTCTAGATCCTAGAGTACTGGTGATCGACATTTTCTACCATACAAGGCTTTGTATGGTGCCATCTGAATTGTTGATTGATAGTTGTAGTTATAGGCAAATTTAATCAATGGAAGATGTTGCATCCAATTTTCTCCAAATTCTAGCACACAAGCCTTCAGCATGTCATCTAAAATTTGAAAAACTTATTTTGATTGTTTGTTTGTTTGTTTGAAGATGTCTAGTAGAACTAAACTTAAGTTTTGTTCCCAAATGCTCCTGTAGACTCTTCTAGAGTTTTGACGTAAATTTTAGGTCTTGATTTGATACAATGCTAGTCAAGACTTTGTGTAGTTAAATAATTTCCTTAATATATAGCTTTGCTAGTTTTTCAACCCCATAGTATGTTTCCATTGGCAAGAAGTGTGTTGATTTAGTCAAGCGGTCCATTATGACCCAGACACTATCATATTCTCCTTGAGTGGTTGGCAGTTTAGTTACAAAGTCTATAGTGACCTGTTCCCATTTTTAGTTAGGAATTGGGAGTGGTTGTAGTAACCCTAAAGGTCATTGGTGCTTTACCTTCACCAATTGACAACTTAGATACTTTTGTACATAATGCGCTATATCTCTTTTCATATCTTCCCACCAGAATTATTTTTTTAAATCTCAGTACATTTTAGATCCTTCAGGATATACATTTGCCTTATTCTATGCGCATCCTTCAATAGTCTTTCAATAATTTCTTACGGCACACAAATCCTTTTTCAGAATAGGAACGTACTTTGATCATCAACATTAAACTCAAATTCTTTAGCACTTTTGACACTTTTCTTTCATTTTAGTATCCATTAATCTCCAACCTATGCTTGTTGAATTTCATCATACAGTTCTTGCTGTACTTTTATCCCGGCAACCTAAGCATGCTGCTTAAATTTTAGCACAGAACCTAACTTTCTACCTTAGGATGTTTCTATTGTTTGTAAATGAGTTAACCCAGCTTTCCAACTTAATGCATTGGCCATCACATTAGCTTTGTTGGGGGTGGTAGGTGATGGAGAAATCATAGTCTCCCAAGACCTCCATCCATCGGCGTGGCCTCATGTTTAGGTCTTTCTGTGATTGCAAGTACTTAAGGTTCTTATGGTTAATATACACCTCAAAGGTAGCACTATAGAGGTAATGCCTCCATTTCAATAATGCAAATATGACCACAGCTAGTTCAAGTTCATGTGTTGGGTAATTTTCTTCATGCAATTTTAATTTTCTAGAGGCATAGGTGATAACACACCCCTTCTGCATCAACACACATCCTAACCTTTTATTAGAAGCATTTATATACACCATAAAGCTTTCTAAGTCATTCGAAAGAGCTAGGATTGGAATTGTAGTTAATTATTATTTTAACTCCTAAAAGCTCTTTTTGCAATCATTATTCCAGTCTAAGGGTTGTTCCTTTGGCGTCAACTTGGTTAACGAATTGGCTATCTCAGAGAAATCTTGAACAAATCTTTGGTAATAGCCAGCTAACCCCAAGAAACTTATGACTTCTGTAACATTCCTAGAGCACTTCTAGTTGACTATTTCTTTTACCTTAGATGGGTCAACTTTGATCTCATTCTAAGTAATGACATGCCCCAAAAAGGTTATTTTCTCTATTCAGAATTTGCACTTGCTAAATTTAGAATATAGCTGATGTTCCTTCAAAGTCCTAAGGACAATGTGCAAGTTCTTTACATGTTTTTCTTTAGTCCTGGAGAATACTAGTACGTCGTTAGTGAAGATGACTATGAACTGATCCAGATACAGTTTAAAAACTTAATGCATCAAGTCCAAAAAATCACAACGAATTCAAAATGACTGTACCAAGAATTGAAATCAATCTTAAGAATATCTTCCTCCTTGATCTGTGATTGATAGAACCTTTGTCTTAGATATAATTTTAAAATGATCCTCGACTTTTGCAACAGATCGAACAATTCTTCCACATGAAGTAAAGAAACTTATTCTTAATAGTAACTTTGTTCAATTCTCAATAATCAATGCACATCCTTAAGGTTGCATCCTTCTTTTTGAAAAATAGTATTGCAGCTCCCTATGAAGATGTGCTCAGCCTAATGAATCCTTTTGCTAATAGTTCCTAAAGATGATTATTCAATTCTTTAAGCTCGATAGGGGCTATTTGATATGGGGTTTTCAAAAATGGTGTAGCCCCCAGTAATGTATGAATGATAAATTTAATTCTTTAAGGAATACTTCTAAGTACTCAGCCACCACTTCCATATTTTTCAGCTTCATAGTGTCTCGCGACTTATTAATAAGGTATGCCAAAAATCCTTGGCCACTGTCTCTCAGAATTTGTTTAACCTCCATCGCCAAGATGATCGATATTGGGAATGTGTTATCCACTGTGTGGCATGTTGATATTAATGTCTTTCTACCGAGGGTAATGTACTTGGTGAAACAATTCACCAGTGCTTGGTGATGATATAATCAATCTATTCCAAGTATCACATCATAACCCTGTATAGGCATCTGTATGAGATTAGAAAAATACACTCGATCTACAATTATAATCGGGAAATCTTGATACATAATATCCATTACTATCCTTCAATCCAAAGGCATTCTAACCTCTATTTGATAAGTTATAGTATCAAGTGACATATTCAATTTATGAGCTAATGTAATAGATATAAATAAATGTGATGTACTAATGTCATACAACACTTTACCAGAAATATTAGAGATAGAAATTATACCTTTCACCATATTATTAGGATAAGGGGCATCTTCGCCTGTAAGAGCATAGGCATGAGCCCGAATCTTCTATTTTTTTGCTAGCTTCCATTGCTTGTTTCTCTTTCCTTGTAGGCGGTGGACCTCTCATTTTAGGGCAATTTTTCATAAAATATTGATCACTTCCACATCGCAGACATTTACTTTGCTTCTTCCAACACTCTGTCTGATCATGGCCTGATGCTTCATAGTATCCTCATTTCATTGGTGCCTTACCGTGATCCGATTCTATCATCTTATTAGTCTAAGGATTTTGTTGAGAGATACCTCTAACTTGAAATTTGGGTTACTTCTTGCTTGTGCTTCCGTGTCCTCCTTGGTGTAGCCTCCCTTTTTGATTTTGGCCCTCAATCTTATAAATCTCTTGCAATTCTGTCTTTAGTTGTAAGGCCTTGCACATAGTAAAATTAAAATTCTGTAATTCCAAAGTAGCTAAACCTTTTCTTAACTATAGTCATAGGCCTTTAATAAATCATCTAATTTGTAGACTTTTATCTCCTTGGACGTATGGGGCGTATTGCACCAACCGGCTAAATATGGCATTATACTGTCTAATAGATTGATTCCCTTGAATCAAGTCTATAATTATCACTCTCTTGCTTGCTTGTCACCAAAGGTATATATTTATCTTTGAATTCTTGAGCAAAATTCTCCCAAGTCTGAGGAGTGCCTGCCTCTATCCATTTTTGCTCAACCAATCTCTACCAACTCCTTGCAAGCCTTGTCAAAAGAAACATGGCAAACTGTACCTTCTGTTCACCTGGATATCTTAAAGTTTTGAATATATTATCCAAGTCTTCCAGCCATTCTTTTACTTTGCAGTCATCTGGTTCTTCATGGAATTTTACGGGCTAAAATTGTAGAAACCATTCCAAAGCTCGATCATCTGGAACTGCTTCTGCTATCCCAACTCTACTAGTTGGTTGATGAACCGATTGCCCATGTCTTTTGACTTTCTTGAGATATTGGCTTTACTGGAGGATTCTCATCCAATTAATTCATTAAGGGAGTTTGAGAAACTTCTTTATTGGGTAGGAATAGGTGCTCTCTGACAAGGAGCACAAAGTGCATGAGCTCATCCTAGGGGCCTCCCTCTCAGACTAATCCTTGTGGGTGTAGGAGCATGACTACTACCCATGGATGCCATTATTTCTCAAGATTTCAACTCTGTTAACATGAAGTCGCAAACTAAGCTTCAGCCAACAAGACCCAATCATTATTCGAGCAAGGAAAATATGAACAAGATAAATCAAACACTAAAGCTTAAATAGCTTAAGACCAATAAGGAAATTAATACATAGCCATCATAAATAGAAATCGTCAACATCATATTAATATCAACATAGTTAAAAGTTATATTCACATATAAAAGGTTAACTAGCCGACTATCTAGTCGGAATAAAATTGATAGGGCAATGAAAATATACCTATATCTATAAGGCAAGAAAAACAAAGGTAGTCGTGCCATAAGCTACAACCCTATTAACATACAACAGCCTACGACATTAAAATTTAGATTTAGTCCTCATCAGTAATGTCAGATATTGCATCTAGCTTAGTGTCTCTCCATTGATTGAAGTAATGGAGACTCAAAGTCTTAGTCCCATATGTTGTTCGGGTCTACTTCATCCCCCTCATTGTTAATCTTAAGCAGTATCACAACTGGGGGCTTTGGAATAGGATTAGCATTGAGTACTTCCTTAGGTTTTTCCTTTGATTCTTTTTCAAATTCTTCTTTTAGCTCTACTTTAGATTTCTCCTTGGGTATATATATTTGTTCCTTAATAGGTTGCTCTTCCTACTATAGCCCTTGTTTGTGATCGGGTGTTGTGGCTGGATAGATACCTGAAGGTCCAGCTGTAACATTAATTTCTGTGCCATCATTGATGACTTGGTCAATAGCTCTACTGTAATACTCCATCATACAACCCATATCATCTATGGTCGGGTAGGGCACATTAATTAACTTTCTATAATTAGACTATAGCACTCGGAATGTAGCTTCCATATTGGCCTGTAGGTTGCGAAGTTCTTGAATTTGCATATCTACTATATTAATATGAAGGTGTTCTCATTCAAGGTTACCCATGATGTAGTTATTAACGTAGTCTTGGGTGCCGAACATTCCTTTCAGTGTCAGCACTTTTTCTCTGGTCTATCTGAGGTGTTTATACTGCTCATAGCACATTTCCTCTAGAGTTCTGCAAATCTTTCTAAGGTTATTCTTTTTCTTCCTCTAGTATCTTGATCCTATCTTCAAAGGTTTCTTTGTCCTGATCATCGGTAGGTGCCTTTCCTTTGCCAGAGCTACTAGCTATCCTGTAATAATTCACAAGGGTCTATTTCAATAAAATCAAGTAATATAATCCAAACTCAGGCCTTAGGGTTCTATTATCTTTTAATGATCCTACTATATCCTGATAGTCCTATCATACCTAAAAGTACACATTCAAGCTAACCTAAATAGAAGTCACTATAGGTTCTATTGCAAGTTGAATGCCTAAGCTATCTAAACCTAGGCTCTAATACCACTTAATTACACTCCACTCAGAGTAACCCCAAGCTAAGGTATCAAAACAATTCAATATTATATGTAAACCTATAACATAAGTAATAGACCCAAAAATTTCCTTTCAAACATCATTACACGATAAGCAATGGAATTTACATCTTAATTGATACCACTAATAGCAACATTCATACTCAAGATCTATTCTTAAACAATCAACAAAACATATGTAAAACTTCAAGATAGTATTTTTAGTTCTGACTTAGCCCAATATCTCTAATTTCACATAAAACAGTTTTATAACCCATATGTACAAAATTTCATTTAATCTATTACAAAAGTAGCATCTCTTCATGCCAGTCCTGAACCTTCGTTCCTATTCAATCTCTGTCTGCAAAATTTAAAGGAAACGGAGGTAACTTTAATGAACTTGTGTGAGATATACAAGTAAGCAGTAATAGGAATCTATCAAGGAAAGAGAACATCTTAACATAGTAATAAGAAACTCTCTTAACTTATTAGTCTAAGAGCAGTGGCAAACAAGTAAGAATGAGTACAACAAGTAATCCCGTATAGTATATGCATTCCAATAGAACAAATAAGACATGCATATATTCACCTTACACCATTCAAACAAGTACTTCCAAGTGTGACAGCTTGGCATATAATTGGTGTGCCTATACGAACTATATGGCGTACTGTGATACCCAAGGGAAATCCTTTGCACATTGTTGATACCTAAGGGGAAATTCCTACCATATTATGGACACCCAAGCAGACTGAAAGGCATGTCCCATGTATCCCAACATTTTGCATAGGATTGGCACTTGGCCCAAGTATAATCTCTAAGCAAATATGATAAGTGAAGCAAGTATGACAAGTAGGAATCAAGTAATTGAACATGCCGGCAAGGCATCTAATAACATAGCAATACCAAGAACTGAACATAACAAGTACCAGTTAAGATAGATTGAAGTTTTGGGCGCCAGAATAATCAAGAATGACTCAACAAAGTGATATAAGTAATAACTCACATAAGGGTACACAATCAAATAGATCAAGTACGATCAAGTGTACGATCGATTATGAATCTCAAGTGAATGAGCAAGAATAATCAATCAAGTTATGAGTAGGTATAGTCAAGCACATTAACCCTCACATGGGTTATACCACAAGAACAACAGAGGTAGCAAAGCAAAATGGCAAACCCTTATATGGTTTCTAACAAGTAATGAGTAAGCTTATAAAAAGCAATAACCCAAAGTAGGAGACCCTTACCTTAGTTATCCCAATAATGCAGTCAAGAGTTGAAAGTTCACTGATTCTCAACTCCCAACCCCTCGTCACCTAACCAAGAGAGCATATTTATAGTCAAAATCCATGTTTGACTCTTAATACGTCATCATCATGCTTATTAATAATCCAAAATTACTTGTTAACCTATTAACATGACAATTAAAAGCATAAACAGTACTACCATCTCACAAATGACTAACAACATCAATATTACCCAAGTATGTCTCAATTTCCACATTTGTTTCACTTATCAGGGTATACTAATCCTCATTTATATAATTTTTCATCATTTTAATCAAATATCTCAAAATTGCATAATTCCATAATCTGTCGTATTCTTATATACGAGATCATGATCATAATATATTCCTAACCTCACACATGGTTTATTTCTAATTAATTCCTAATCAAAAGCCATTCAAACCCATAATATAATCCTTAACATCATATTCAAGTCCAATCTTGGCATTATGCATAAATTCGGGTCCAAAATTCACATTTCTAAATTCCTTATGCCTTGCATGGGGTTCAATCAACACATGCATATACATATAACATCTCATCTCATCCCCAAAATTTGATTCTAGGCAAGGTACAAATGTAAATAAACAAGGTGCAACATGCATAACATATATATAACATGGTATAACTAAGCTAAAAAATCCAAATTCACTGTCAAAATGCCGAAACCACAAACTAATAGCACAGGAGCAATCATCGCATTAAGATGAGAAGACTGTCCCTCCACTGCCACCACGTCGTCATCGAAAAATTCAACGTCACCACCATTGGACACCTCTACCGAGAGCTTTCCAATAGTACCCTTGGTTTTCTGTTTCTCTATCAAAAAAGGGGTTAAATGTCACCTCAAAGTCTCCAAAACCACCTATCTCTACTGTCAGTTTTTGCCCTCACTGCCATGTTTCTTTGCCATACAAAGCTTCTACGTAAGTCTCCTCGCCAAGCACTACCTAATGCACCCCTTAGAATTGCCATTTAAAGTTGAAAAATTTGAAACCCAATTGCCCGCTGTGAACCTATTTTTCTCGGGCTCCTCTGCTGCACCTCTTTGGTGGCCTTTAGCCATGGCGAGGGGTGGGCGAAGAAGGTTGGGGTTTGGTAGGCCTATTAATGGGTAGTGTTTTACCCTACTCAAACCCATGACAATAATATAATACCTATATTCATATCCAATAAAATAGATATGAGATCTAGACCTTTCCCATATCCATTAAGAAAAATGGAATGAGTAAGAGTAGAGCCTATACACATAAAATTTCAAAATACCCAAAAATACCCATATTCCAACTCTCTCATTCCCAATTGTAATCATTTTTACTTATAAAATTTTATTTAGTTACCATTTTCATTAAACTTAAAACCAAAAATGTATTAAAAATAATTGAACGGATGTAATTATGTTTATTTGTAAAAATTATTAAGATGACAAAATTTAATTTTTTTATCATTTAATACATATACTTAGTGATAGGTTTTGTATTGCCATTACTTTGCCACTAACTTACCCCTTTTTTTTGGGGGGCGGGGGCGGGGGGGAATTATGTAATTTTAGAATATTAAATTATTATAATTTTTATTATGTACTTTTAATTTTCTCGACATAGTAGTAAGAATTAAAGTGTCGTGCTTTATTTTTATAACTTAGATTTCGACTTCTGTAAAAATTTTTAATGTTTTTTATTTTCCGTTTTTCGTTAGCTAGATAATTTTGGTTTGAAAATTTAAGAAATGGCATATGATCTCTCAACAATATTGTCATTACCCTCGCAAATATTTAATTTGTTAGTAATATAAAGGTGTTCTTGTTTTTGGTTGTTATGATCATGAACGATGAAATAATTTCAAATTATACATTAACGATCATACAAAATTAGAAAATAATAATTTCTCAAAATTAATTAATCGGAATTTTGGACAATATACTTATGAAGTAAAAAATAAAAGTGAAATATACATATTAATAAATTAAATGCATTACAAATTAAATATGATGTACGCTGCATTGAAAATTCTGAGTCCATTCTTGTATGTATATGTCTGTACATGAGTGTGCGAAAACTATGCCAAGCACATTGTAACAGAGAAAATGGCAATGCAAGTAATGTGACTGAACAAACAACACTAGGAGCTACAATTAAGTTAGGTAAAAATAGGCAAAACATACCAAAAAAATAAATATATAAATTAACTAAATTAAATTAAACAACTAAAACTAAATGCATATTTTTTTTAATTTAAAAAAATCGAGTTTGCTTTTTAAAATATGCCAAAAAAATTAATCAATATTAATAAATTACTCTAACATTCAAATATTAGGTAGTTTTAGCATTTTGACCGACAATGAGAAAATTTGGGAAAGATGAAAAAATTAGTCAGGTCAAAATACAATTCAAAAATTAGGTTTAATAAACTAAACCCAATGGGTCTTGGGTTTGATAGGGTAGAATCTATTATTTGGGTATTTCAAGATATGGGTCTGATTGGGTCTATGGATTGAGTAGGGTAAGGTAAACATAGGTTTTAATTATTTAGATATATTAGGATATGAGTTTGGGTAAGGCAATAACCTATCCATTGATAGACTTTGGGGTTGGGGTATATATATTATATTTATGAATTTATTGCCTACCCATTGATAGACCTAGGGGTTGGGGTATATATATATATATATTATATTTATGAATTTTGAATTTATGTATATATGTGTTTGTGTTTGTGTGTATACATTTTTGTCCTTGTCTTTTCGTTTTTTCAAATTCTTTATTTTTTATGTATTAATTTAATTTTTTTTACTTGTTTTATATTTTTTTCCATATATTTGTCAAAGATTGCCATATTATTGACATATAAAAGAGAAAGTAGGACAAGTTTGATGATATGGTGCCACATGGCATCAAATCAGTCACCACGTAGGCATGGGCCGATGCTGAATAATTTTTGGGTTTAATTTATTCTCAAATTACTAAATTTCAGGAAGCCTTGTACCGATCCCATGAACCAAAAAAATAAAATTTAAAATTGCAAAAAGACTATAAGTACAGACCAATTGTGTAATTTTGTCAAAAAATAATATTATAATGATGAATTATTATGTGACAACTTTTCAGTCCCCATAATAATTATTATTGTGCCACGGAATAAATTTAAGGTCGGAAAAATTACTAAGAGCTCTATAAAATATATTTTTATATCTAAAAAAATTAATAGAAATATTTTCCAATTTAAATACCGATTCTATATTTCTATTAACTTTTCAATTAATTGCATTTATATGATTGTATGATAGTTCCTTTATTCATTTTACATATAGTTTCTATATAAAAGTAGTACTATAGTCATAACCAATAATTTAAATGCATTGAATATGTATATATAAATACAAAAATACATATATAATTTTTCAAGTATTAATTTTTTGTCAATAATATTCTTTTATCACATTTAGAAAGTTATGATAATATTATTATTTAAAAAAATTATTTTTTTAGACATACCAAGTAGGTCCAACTCGTCAAGGTTTGGGCTCATAGTGGAGCGGGTCTTGGTTCCATACAAAACTTGGCTAGGCAGGTCTTGATCTTGTTTTGGTAGACCTACTTCAAATTCGTCACATTGTCATCCTTATTTCCACAAGTTATATTTCCAATGAACAATTTTTTATTTCACTGGTTGAATTTTTAATTTATTACTAAATATGAAATACATTTGGTTCTATAATTCAATAATTAATTTTTTAATATCAAACTAAAACATAATTCAATTAATTTGAAGTAATTGATATCCTTATGATATTTGTGATAATTGTGGTGCCAGAAAATGTGTTGTCATACATATTCATGTCGTTGATGGCGCGTCTAAAAAATGTATTAACTTATCAAAGTGATCTTTTGAAGATTCCTATTATATATAAAATTCTTTAAATTGTACTTATTTGTGCAATGTGACTACTTTTAATTAGATTAATTGAATCGCATACTCAAATAAAGTGCTAAAAAAAATCAAACTAGCTAATAAAAATCTCTATATAAATGCTTATTTTTTTTCTTTTTGAGTTCAAGCACACACATTTAAGGAGTTCGATAGGTTCAAACTCTCGATTGCATATTTTATATATGAAACTTATACTATTAGATCAAATAGCTACTCACTGGCTATATCTAAGGTCAAGTTAACGAATTTTTTTTTGGGTTACGAGTTTTTGCAAATGATTTTGAAATAATAAAGCTTGAATCAATAATGCGGAGCAAATAGTGGGATACATGTTACATACATAGTTATAAATTAAACAAGTTGTTGACTCTGTTTCATATTTCTATGAAGCATCATAACGTGCTACAATAACTTGGTTTCTTGGGGATTAAATTAAGAACCATAGATTAAATTAAATTACTCCATGACACTTATTTTTGTTGGCATTTTTTTTTTGTTCCAATGGGATGTGATGAGCAGGTATCAACTATTTAGCGGTGTATTGGGCTGTGATTCGATCCAATCAATTGGATAGGAGGTCAAGAAAATGTTTTGATGATATAATTGGGTCAAGTGTAGCAACCAATAGCACTTTTTGCTAGGCTAGTTGAGGTGCCATCAACTAAGGCACTTCGACACTCAAGTCAATATTTAATCGACTAGAATCTAAAGCAGCAAAGTGAGGGCTTTAAGTGATAACAAGCATACCTAAATAAAAGGTGGCAATGGGGTATTTATAGCCTCTCTGGGGAGGCTGATATGTCTACAATGTTGTTGCATAGATACATGGGCCTCTATCTTCATATGAGGACCTTTAGGTCTTTTTCATTTTTTGTACTATTCCAGGTGGCACCTCTATCAGCCTCATAGGACACGATGGTACTAAGGAGGTGCGCACTACATTGATGCCACAGACAGGTGGTATTGGGGGTGGCACACATCATTAATATGGAAGCATACCGCTTGTTAGAGTGTTTAATGCGGTAGAGAGGTGATCGCATCTGTTTGACCTCCTAGGTTGAGGTGGGCATATGCCTGTGAGTCATTAATGCATCATCTGATAAACACGATAGAACTTTATTAGATTTAATTACCTCTCTAGTTGAGTGCTTAATGACCTTACTCGATTTGATCGACTGTACTATGGTTGATTTGATAAGATATTGATACTTAGGTTGGTAGAAAGGCCCATGAGGTTAGGTACGGTCGATTACCTAGTTAATTGGCAATAGGCTGGGACTGATGGCCAATTAGGTTACCTTATGTCATATTTTTTCCCTGGTCGAGTGTTATTACTCTGGTCTTGTTAGGCTATCCCAATCATAAGTCCCCTCTACTCTCAAATCTTAATCAAGAGTATCGATGAGAAGAAATGGGGAATAGCTTACTTGAGAAAATTGGGACTAGGTCGAGAAAGCATTAAATGCTATGTTGGAATTTAGTTTTTGAAAATTGATCAGTGTATTTAATGTGATTGTTACCTTGGGCAATGCGGAAAGACAATTGACAAATGTGTAATAATAAGGTGATAGTTTGTTAGATTTGCTGGTTAGCTTGCTTGTGGAATGAAGCCTATAAATAAGCATGGTAAAAGTTGTCATTTTTATTTTTATAGCAATCTTGAGAGGTCGAACCTAGGACTTACTGCTTTATTTGATAATCTCATCTTGTTCTAATCTTGTTAATTATATGAGTCTTTTGCGACTTTGATCATGTTTCATTCTCTTTTATTTCAATCACATTTTTGTTATCTAATATGTTGAGTGTATTTGTTGGTGATAGTAGTCAAGGGATTGATGAGGCTACTCGGCTAGATATGGGTTTAGCTAGGGGGGATGGCTCAATTAGTGAGTCTATTGCATGATTGAGCGATAATTCAAGTTCGTCTAGTAGTTCTAGTGACACTCATATTGTTGTGGGGGGTGAGGCTGGGCCAAGCCAACCTCAATGTCCCGTGGTCGGTTATTTACACTTGACCACTATAATGAGATTATATTGAAAGCTGAGGATGGGGATCTTAAGCTTTTTAGGCAATTGTACCATATTCCCTAAGAGTTTAAGTTGATTTTCCTTGGGCTTAATGATAGGATACATCGATCTCCTATAAGTTGCATCATAGTTTTCAACGATGCCTTTAGATATGGGCTCAAGTTCCTGATAGCCTAACCTATAATCAATTTGCTAACATGCCTTCGTGTTTGCATTACCTAACTATTGCCAAATTGCTTCTCAATTTTATACAACTTTGTAGTTCTTATGCACATACATAATCAACCCCCAACCTTTGTGAATTTCAACAATCTCTTTCATCTTTTAATGTCTCAGAAGTTAGGGAGTGTTGAGGAGTCAGGCTTTTACTATCAAACAAACAGCCCTCATTGAAAATTCTTAGTGACCTCTACTTCATTTAGCCAAGCTTGGAAAAGCTATTATTTTTACGTTTGATCTTTGAGTAGGGTTGGGTTTGACATACCCAAGGTTTGGAAGAGGAGTCATGTCGAGATGCAGAGGAACAAGACTTCAACCTAGCTAATACTTTCATTTAAGACTTAGTTTAGTTTGGGCAAATGAAGGCCTCAGGGTGTGTCAAGGAGAGGAATTTGGTGTTGGCATGCTTATCGATTGCTCAGCTAGATTTGCGAGTAGATGCTCAACTAAGTAGATATCTTTACTAGTCTTTTTGGTAGTTATGTGCCCAACTTTTTGATCGATGCTGATGTGTGTTATTTTCTTGTGTTTCTCTAGATCTAGAAGAAATCATAAACTATACTCAAGCTCAAACGATTGCTTGTCAACAAAAGGTGCAGTAGCATCGCCAAGTAGCTACTCGTAAATAAAGCATTTCTCAAGTTGCTCCACAGTTGCAAGCATTGCTGCCTGCTTCTTAGGTTGCCCTTTAACCAGCTTGACCATTACTTGTTGAGTCTTGCAGATCCATGTCTCATCACAAGAGATTTGCAGTTGAGTAGCTTGGGCCGGCTTAAAAGGGAAGCATTGTTGATAAATGGAAGAGGAAAGTAGGGGCTTTAACCTAAATGACCAGTATTAATCTCTTTAGGCTTCAATCAGACGATAACTTACTCTCACTACCTAGTTTTCCTTTGCTGAGGTTTGGGACCAACATCATAATTCACAATTTATTGTTAGCATTGGTGGTAGGGTCGATCGGAGTCACGCCCTTAAAGGTTATGATGGCTAAACTCTTCATGTCCGACCAGAAGAAAATGATAGAAATGAGCTAGCTAGCGACTCTGAAGGCACTAGCTTATCATACTAACGTGGTAAGTAACTAGTAGAATTTTATTTGCTTAACTAGTTCTATTAAAATATCTCGACTAAAGTTATTGCTGTTGTAGGTTAACTAACTAGGTTACTACTTTTTTCGTAGCGCCAAGCTGGCCTTTAGTAATCAAGAAAAGCTTTAGAAGGAGCAGGGTGATGTAGAAGTAGCCAAGACTCAGCTTGAGTCCATGTAGTCGAGGATTGAGCAGTTGAACAAGTAAATTGAGGATAAGGATGCATAACTCATAGCTGTTGTGGCTGAGAAAGCACAATAGATGAGCTGCCATTGTAGAAAGCTAGGGTAGAGGCTAAGAACTCATACAACATTAGTTGAATGAACAGGTATAATAGCACTACTAAATATGCTCAAAATGAGTTTTTTCGATTGCTCCTGAGCATCCAAAAAGAGGCTATGTAGTAGTTCATGATGTGCTTGACATTTTAAGATGCGAGCATCATTTTTTCCCTCAAGCACGCAAGGGATGCTTATGACAAGACCATTAAGTAGCTAGAATTCTTAGGCTATTAGATTCAACTCAAGGACAGAGAGTGCCTCAATCTTCCATGTACTAAAGAGGGTGCACTAGAGGTTGGGGCCATCAATATCACTTGTTCAAAAGTGGCTGAAGTGGCTAAATAATTTACCTTTGCAAATAAGTTTATGTTCAAAATTAAGGATGGCGAATATAGCACCCCACCTTGGGATAACACCAAAGTTGAGGCATTACTCTGATGCAGACTTAATTCTCAAAGTTACAATCCAATGGAAGGCCCATAAAATTCAAATGTCTCAAAGTTAAACACTGATTCATCTTAATAAGACTAATTAAAATTGTAAAATAGATGTATCATAAGAGATTCAGGGAACTAGTTAAATTATAACCCTTGACAGAACATGCCATCCATGCCATCTAACACTACAACCTTCAAAATAAGTTTTACACATAACAACATCTCTAAGGTAAATGAAATAGTCACAAGTTCTATACTTAACTATGCCATTAGTTATATTACAAAACCACCACGCACTTCATTCTAAACCTAGCATCCATCAGGGCCCAACCTTATCTAAGAGATAATGAAATACAGGATGGTAATTCCAAAAATATAGTAAGGGATAAGTAAAAGTAATAGCAAGGTATATCAATGAGGATCTTAACTTGATAAAACATAATTTAAACATGTTGAATATAACAAATCCAGAAAACAGGCAGCACAAAAAAGTAAATAGAAAACTCTTTTGTATTATTGTTCCAAGAACAAATTACAGGCAAACAGAAATCATTTATGCAATTAAAAGCTAAAGCATATGCATTCTAAGAAAAACTTATAAGACATGTATTGCAAATTCACCTTATACCAGACAAGTAGAAATTTCACCTAAGCATAACAACTTGATATATGGTAAATGCCTATACGGAACTATATAACGCACCATTGATACCTAGGGAGAATCCCTAGCGTATGGTTGGCACCTAAGGGAAAATCCCTAGTGTATTGTTAAAAACCAGGGGAAAATCCCTAGCATAGCCTCGCATAACCAAACAAATTGCCCAATATGGCCTTGGTCCACATAATCACCATATAGATAATAGAAATAACCACTTATATAGATGCCTAGAGGGAAATCCCTAGAACACTATTGATTTTAGATCAACATTTCAGAATAGAATAGAATAAAATAGAAATACTGCTAAGGTAATAGAAAGCAGTAACAGAACACAAATAAGCCAGCATGGACGATGAATACAAAACTAATAGCAGATATGCCAACAAGGCACAAATATAGTACAGACAGTACATATATGAGATAGATAGATATCAGAATAATAAACAACAGATAGAAGTTATGGGCACTAGAACAGACAGAAAATAGAATTGACATAAGAGATAACCCCACAGGGGTATTCAAATCAATTAATAGATAACAGATAGATTTCAATCATAGTTCAAAGTATAGTTCCAAAATAGTAAACCCCACACAAGGGCTTATTACAATCATAGATAAGAAAAAGAAGTGCCAAATTGGCAGACACTTATAGGGTGCAATAATTTATGAGTAAGCTTAAATAAAGTAAGTACCGATTGGTAGACCTTCACAGAGTGCAATAATTTATGAGTAAGCTTAAACAAAACAAGTATCAATTTGGAGACCCTCACCTCTTGTAGTTTCAATCAGCAATAGTCAAAATCGAGATCTTCTGCTTGCTAGTACCCAGGTCGTTGTCACCTAATCAAGAAAATATTCCAAGAATCAAAATTCTTGTTGAATCCTAGCAGCCTTTTAGAAATGCATCAAGCATTCTAACACCTTATCTATTATTAGGATGATATAGATTAATGTCCTTCTTCATAGAATTCTCCAGAATCAATATTTCCAAAGTATACATGACAGTCTAGGTTAATTCCAAAATAACAAAATTTTCCATGATAACAAATCAAGGTGTTGCAATATTAGGAAATACACATACATTATTCTCTAGTTAAATTTTCATCTAAACTACTATTCAACTAATAATAGTTCCCAATGTCAAAATTAAAGTTTAACTTAGTATCAACATAATTTGAGTCCAAAGTTTGTATCTCCCAACTCTCTATTCCTCACACAAGTAAACAGTTCATAAAAGTACATATATAGACTCAAAGGCTCGTTCTGGACAAAATCTAACATTTACATGCATATATGTATATATATGTATAACATGCAACAATCGATCAAAATCTAAATTTCACTACCAAAGGTTCGGAATCGCAAACTGATAGCATAGGGACAATCACTGCATCAAGACAAACAAATTATCTCTCCGCTATTGCTGAAAAATTCAATACCACCACAGAATGTTCCTCTCGACAAGAGGTTTCCAATGCTATCTTCAATTTTGAATTTTGAGTAATGTAGACGCCGAAATGGGCCAAAAATAGTCGTGGTTCTTTCTCTCACCATCGATTTCCAATCATTACTCCAGTGTTGTCAAAGTTGCCACGCAACACTTTTGTTGTTCTTCCTAAGTCGAGTAATGCCTAATGCACCCTTCAAAACCATCGATGACCATTGAAAAATGGAGAACCTAGTCGGCCACCATGAGTTCTCTCTCTCAGGTCTTCTCGCCACCGTTGCTCCACCATCGTGAGTGGGTGCTTGTGTGGCTGGGGGTAAGGGTGATGGTGTGGAGAACAAGCTAAAGGGGTTAGATGGTTGAGATGGGTTGTTGGTGGGCTTGGCCGAAGGTGGTGTCTTGGTCAAGGAGGAGAAGAAGAAAGAAAAGGAAAGAAAATTGAAGAAAAAGGAAAAAAGGAAATGGGAAAGAAAGAAAAAAGCTACTGGTTTTTTTGAAATCCCATTTTTTTTTTTTATTTTAGTCCTTCAAAAATTTAAGTTATGCAATCATGCCACAGATTTTTAAAAAAATTGGGATTAACCCCAAACTATCCAAAATTTTACACAATAAGTTTGTAAAAATAATAATTTAACCCACAAAACATTTTTGAAATAATTAATATTAGGAAATTTATAAAATTTTCACATAATGAGAAAATTGTATATTGTAAATAAAATCAATAAAATTATAGGGGTGTTAAAACAAAGTCAACATGGTTACTTGTTTTTCTGTCATCGAGACTGCATTTCTATCTGACGAGGTAAGACTTCCTAACTAGCTAGAGCTACCTAGTCAGCATGTGCTTGTGCTCGCATCTGCTCTAGAACAAAAAGTAAAGGGTCCAACTATAGTGTGCTTCCTATCCAATGATGAGCTTGAATGTGCCATCGATGAGGTGGCGGATGCACGGGCTCAAGGAAAGGAAGGAGCTGGATTAAGTTAGAGGCATAGCTCTTTTGTTATTGTTCAAATTTATTTGCCTTGTAAAGTGATTTGGATGTTTCAATTTATGAACAATTTTTGCAATCATGTGATCGAATATTTCAACTTATGATATGAAACCTTCTATTCATTTTCACATGGTCGATTACTTTTCTTTTCTCTTATTGCCTTTTGTTTCGTCAATTGACTGTGCCCATGTGTAACGAAATGAACATTTTTCTTTCAAACAATTGGTTGAACAATGCAACCTCTTAATAAAGGAAATAGCTAATACTTGATTGATTTAGAACCAAGTTAGTGGTCAATTATAAGATCAACTTATAAAGGAACACTTGAACAAATCTAGTGATAATTAGATGGACTTGACTTATTTAAAATAGGCTTTGAAATAATCTTTATTGTCAACTGTTTAGCTAGCTTAAGGCATCTTTTTCCCAATTGTACGAATTCACTTGGTTCCATGGTCAATTGTAGATTGCCATTATCAAATTGAGTTCAAGTTCTTGTGCGATGCTCGCATTGTAATGCATACGTCAATTGTGCAACTTGATTGTGATAATTGACTATAGGGTTGATTTTTTTATGATCGACTTAAACGATTGGTACACTTATTAATTTAGGCTAGGAGCCATATCTTGCAGTTTGAAATTAATTTTTGGTCAATTGCAGGGTCAATTTTAAATGATTAAATCATTTATTAATTTGGGCTAGAATTTTGATTTGTAGTTTAAAATCAATTTAGGGTCAGCTTGAAATGATCAACTCATTTGATAATGTGGGCTAGAAGCCTTGGTTTACTAGTGCAAGTGAATAGTTATAGAAACGTAAGTTGCTTTTATTGATTTAGAGTTGCGTTATAGTATAATTGAGTGGAGACCTTAATCTCTTTACATGGAAAGTTTTCTCAAATTTACCACATTACATGGTCAAGGGAGTTCATTGCCATTCATATATGTTAGTCGATAGGAATTATACTTTGCTACTTTGACCATCGAGTAGGAGCTTTCCCTTTTTAGATTGAGTTTGTTCATATTCTTTGAGATTTTAACTTTTTTGAGGATGAGGTCCCCTACTTTAAAGCTTCTTGGTCACACTCCCTTATTGTATTTCTGGGCTATCTTTGTCCTTTATCTCTGCATTGTTGTATATGCCTGCTGATATAGCTCATCGATTATCCTAAGGTCGAATTCTCTTTCATAGTTATTCCTGATTAGGTTATAGTAGATTACTTAAGCAGTATGTTATATCAATTCTATTCGAATACTTTCTTATGAACCGTCAACCAGACTATAGGGACTGTGACCTGTGGCAGTATTAGGGGTGGTTTTATATGCTTAAATCACCCCATGGAGGTCGTTTGCCCAACTTGTTTTGAATAATGCAAGTCGAACTTTGAGGTAGTCTAGGACAATCCTATTGGTGACTTTCGTTTGCCCATTAGCTTGAGGGTTCTGGACTAAAGTGAATTGTTGTTGAATTCCTAGGCTTTTGCACTAGTTCCTCATGCTCGTGCTCTGAAACTGCATCCCATTGTCAAATATCAATACTTTGGGCAAGCTAAAATGACAGATAATATTTTTCCACACGAAACGTTTAATAGCGGCATTAGTTATCTTTGGGACCTCCTTTACTTCAACCTGCTTTGTGAAGTATTTGACCACAACCATTGTGAACTTTCTTTGATTTGTGATTTTTAGGAAGGTGTTGATTATATCTATCCCTATTGGTTGAAGGGCCATGTGATCTAAATGGGTACTAATGTTGATGCAAGTTGGTGAGATATGTTGGACTGGACTTGGCAAGATAGGCATTTTTGGCAAAGTCAACAGCATCTTTAGGCAAAGTAGGTCAAAAATACCCATGTTTGATGATTTTATGGGTTGCTCTTCCTGAGTGGTTGTCATAGATTCCAAAATAAACTTGTTGCTTCCGAGCTTATTCTACTATCAAACACCTCAATAGTGGTCCAAAATTGATCTCTTGTAAAGCTAACCATGCCCGTCGAGGGAGAATTTTGCTGCTTTATCTTTGTGTGTGTGTGCTTGTGCTTTATCCATGGGGACTTTCCCTTCCCTTAAATAAGCTTTTATTTTGTCCTGCCAGAAGGGAGTTGCCTTTTAATCCATCAAACCAATTTTTGGTTGAGATCACCGACAGTGGATTTTTCAGTAACTAGAAATGTGATAGTTTTATCCCTAGTTCCTTTTGTTGAACTAGCAAATTTTGAAAGAGCATCTACCCATTTGTTTTTTGATCAAAGGACTTGGTTGAGGGTGAATTTCTTAAATAGTTGTTGTAACCATTTAACCTCAATCAAATACTTGCTCATCATAACTTTCTTAGCTTAGAAGTTTCCTTTGAGTTGTTCTATGACTAGCTAAGAATCAGTGATAGTTGCCAACTACTTGACTCTTTTTTCAACAGCCATCCTCATGTCAACAAGGAGGGCCTCATATTCTACTTTATTGTTTGTGATGAGGTAGTCAAGTTTAATTGCAAAGTTATACTCCTCGGCTTGTCGAGAGCGCAGGGAAACACTTATTCCTCTTCTTGAGGAAGTCGCTTAGCTATCGACATGTAAAGTCAACATGAGGGAACTATGGTCGAGTTTATCAAGCAAGTTGAGTCTCTCTGCTACAAAGTCTACTAACACTTGGGCCTTTATAATAGTTTAAGGGCTGAATGTGATGTTGAATTCGCCTAACTTGACGGCCTACTTTGTCAACTGCCCCAATGCATCTAATTTCAATAATAATTCATCAAAACCATAATGGAGTCTAATTGGAAATAGGATCTTAATTTCCTGGCGGCAATAACCAAAGTAAGGGAAAATTTTTCAATCTCCGGATAATTATGTTTTGGGCTTTACAACACTTTGCTGCTATAGTATACAAGTTGGTGGGTGCCATGTCTAGTTAAGACTAAAACTAAACTGATTGCTGCCGATGAGATTGCTAAATAAATATGCAAAACTTCCTCGACCTCAGGCTTAGCTAGCATTGGTGGCACTAACAAGTACTATTTCAATTTGACTAGGGCTTGGTCACATTGCTCTATCAACTGGAATTTCCTTGCATTTCTAAGAATTTTGAAAAGAGGTAGGCTTTTGTCAACTAGTTAAGCAATAGATCGCATCATAGCTATAATTCTTTTGAACAAGCACTAAGCATCTTTGACTATTCGAGGAGGTGTAATATCTAAAATGGCCTGGATTTTTTGTGGAATTGCTTAGAGATGTCAAAACGGGCTGGGCTAGTTGGCTTGCAAGAAAAATTGGGCTAGTTTGGCTCATTTAACTCTTTAATATGGGCAAGGCTAGACCAGCTCACTTGAAAATCCATCTAGAGTTGAATTTTTGTAGCTCTAGATCGGCTCGTCTCATGGACCATGAAAAACCATTAGCTAGCATAACTCATGGGGTAAACGAGTCAACTTGTGGGCTAGCTCATAGGCTAGCCCACTTAGCTCACAATATTTTTTAATTTAAATAATAAATTGTAATTTTTAAAAAATTACGAATTTATAATTTTAAAATTACAAATTACAAATTATTAATCTTGAAAAATTGTAAATTTATAATTTATAAATTAAGAATGAATAAATCAATAAATATGAATTTATAATTTGAGAAAGGTGAAGACCTTATTACCTCCATTTGAAGAAGATAATGAAGAATGGCTTGAAATTGCATTTACCACCGCATCTCAATTCGAGAGCAATTTAGATCACTTGAGTGAACAACCGATTTATCATTGAGCCTATTTAGATGTTTAGATAATACAAAGTTGTTTATTTCTTTTTGCTATTATTATATACTTTCATTTAGAGATTTGATCATATTCACCTCTTTGCAATTACTTTTTCTAAATTAATGATAGGTATAGGGGTCCATGCCAAACCTCTCACCACCTTATTTGGTGATATTTTTGGAAAAATGTAGTTGATATAAAAAAATTAATATAAGTATAAATTTTTAAGTTTTTATAAAAAATTGAGTGTTATAAAATATTAAAAATCACATAGTATAAATTATTAAGTATTTTAAAAAGTATAAGTGTTGAAACAAACATTAATAATTACATAAATATAAAAACTTGAAAATTTTAAATTCATTTTCAAATTTAAAAAAAGAAAAACTTGCAAGCCGACCCATGAGTCGGCATGCATAGCCCGACTCATATATAAACTAGCTCACTTACATAGTGGGTTAGTTTTGAGCTGAACCAAAATTTTTAAGTTTTAGCTCGTCACGGTCTAGACCATGAACGACTTGCGAGCCAGCCTGGCTTAGCTCTAGACCATTGCAAACCATCTATCAAATGGGCTAGGTTGACTCAGCCTGACCCATTTGACATCTCTAGATTTGCTTTAATGCCTCTTTGACTAACTATATAGCCCCAAAACTTTTCTTTTCTCACCCTAAATGTGCACTTGTTGGGAATAAGTTTCATGCTAAATTCTTTTAATATTGAAAATATATGACTGAGGTCAACTAAGTGATTTTGTTCTTTTTTCTATTTTAACAATCATGTCATATACATAAACTTCCAAGTTCCTACCAATCTCATTTTTGAACATAAAATTGACAAGTTTTTCGTAGGTGGCACATGCATTTTTGAGCTTAGAAGGCATGACCAGAAAATAGTGTACACTATTGTAGACTACAAAAGAGGTCTTGTCCATGTTCTTGAGGCCCACTAAAATTTGGTAATAACCTTGGAATGGATCAATCATACTTAAAAGATCACACCTAGTAGTAAAATCAAATAATAAATTTATGTGAGGCAACGGGTAAAGGTTTTTAGGGCAAGCTTTATTCAAATCAATAAATTCATTACACATTCGCTATTTTTCCTCATTCTTAGGGACAAGGACTACATTGGAAAGCCAACTTGGATATTGAATTTCTACAATGCATCCTTCCTCTAAAAGCTTGTTGACCTGCCCTCAATGATTTGGCACCTTTCAACATTGAAGGTCCTGGTCTTCTACTTGATTCCTTATAGGTTGACAGCTTTCCAAGTAAAAACATCAACATTCTTTCTAAGAAAATTAATCATCAAGCACTCCATGTTGCTCCCAATATCAGTCCCAATCCTAGTGATCTTGTTGAGGTTCCTGAGCTCAAGCTCATTGATCTTAAACTTTCTTACGAGCTTGACCCTAGTCTCCTTTGGCTTTCTCTTCTTATTTTGCTATCCTTTCTTGGGTTTCATTACTGAATGTCCTTAAGGGTTTTAGCATTGGTCGAGCTTTCAGTTTGCTTGCCTCGATCAAGATTATGTAATAGTGTCAAGCTTCCTATATATTGCAAAGAAGTTCACCAATTCCAACAGCCGTAAAAAACTTGACCTTTATGTGGTAGGTTAAGACTATAGCTCTAAATTCAATTAATGCTAGCTGTCCAATAATAGCATTCTAAGCAAAGCGGGCATCAATGACTAGGTAGTTGACTATTAGTGTTCTTTATCGAGGTGTTTCTCTAAATGATGTGGACAAGTTTATAAACCTTTTGGGGATGATCTTCGATCCTCCAAATTTGACCAATAGGGTGTACACAGGCTGAAACTTCAGCTTCCCCATTTTCATTCTCTTTAGTGTCAACAAGAAAATTATGTTTGCTGAGCTGTCGTTGTCAACCAACACCTTCCTAACCTCAAAGTTGGCTATCTCAACAGATATAACAAGAGGGCAATCTAGCTTGTTGTCAACACCTTAATTCACGATGTGCAAGAGGTCAGCGTTAGACAAAGAGATTGGTTCCATGTAAGTCAAAAATTGGAAGACTATTTTGACCAATGAGGATTTAGTTAATTCTAGCCTCCTTTGATTCTGCCTTTATGCTGACTTGGAGTCTTCTCTAGTTGGGCCTCAAATAATGGTATCAATTACTCTCTTAAGGGGTGGGCAGGATCCTGAGTAGGCTTCTTTCCCTTATCTTTCTTTCTCAGGCTAATTAACATTTCTCAATGGGGAATCTAGTCAGTTTTGATATTTTTTATCTGGTTTTTTTGCTAACAAACTTCTTCAATTGTCATTGTCGAATCAGCTATTCAATTTCATTATGCAAATCGAAATGTTATAGCCATTTTGCCAATGGAAATGATAATATTTCTTAGATCTTTTCATCACTTCAATTTTAGTCAACTTCTTGGGCTTCTTAAGAAAGTTGTCATGATGAATGGCAAATAGCACCTCCTTTCAAACAGTGTTCAATAGAGGGTAGTTAAGAAATTGTTTAATGGGAAATTGATGATCATCTTTATGCTACTTGTCATCTTTCTCTTTAGCCTTCTTTTTATTATTGTTCGGATCACCATAATTTAGTTTATTGATGTCCTCTTTAGTCATGTATCTCTCCACGAGGTTGAGCAACTCTTCTATTGTTGTTGGTTAATCTTGGACTAATGTATTGGCACATTCTTGGTGTCATAGACTAAAAAAAACACATTAATCAAAAACTCAATTTGGGGATTGTCAATCATCCGAGGACTATCAATCTTCAAAACCTCTATGTTGAATCTAGTGAAAAAGTCTCAAAGGGAACTGGGTATGGGGGAGCTTTGCCATTCTTTGACTAGCAAACTAGTGAAAGACCTTGTCACAAAGCTAGTCGTATGAGTAAGTGGACATTGGCTCCAATTCAACAAACCAATCAAGCACGATTCCTTAGAACATGGTGACTAGTATTTTGGCATAATTGTACTCATTGTGCTTGTGGAACTGCATTATATGCTCAAATTATAGTAGGTGCTTGTTTTGATTTGATAAATATCATCATACTTGGGTAGACTTATAGGAATCTTTTCATCAATGGCTATGCGCTCATCAATTATCTCTTGGACGAATGGTAACTCCCACGCTTGATGAAGTTATGGGGCATCATAATGAAGGTTTCTCTTGGTGTTCCTCCTAAAATTCTCATCTAAATATCTATTCAACTATCATAGTTGGTGGGATACTTCTTACCATTCTTCTTGATTTGTTTGGGTTAGGTTTTTGTTTGTCTAAGATCTTGGGTGCTTGACCCTATCAAGCTATAGGGCTCGAATAGGTCGAGTGAGGTGTTCTATCAAATCAACCATTTTTTCTTAAGGGTTAGGTTAAGCTTCTTCCCTTGGGAATCGCCCAAGGCTATCGTCCTATCAAGGAGGAGGGGTTGGGGATTTTCTATTCTTCTCCCTCTCAAAAATAACTTATCTTGTGTTAACCATTTTTTTTGCAATTACGGACTCAAGTTTCCCATAGATGACACCAAATGATAAGGGTATTAGCTATTTAGTAGTGTATTGGACTATGATTCAATCTAATCGACCAAATGGGAGGTCGAGAAAATGATTTGACGATATAACTAGGTTGAGTCCTATAACCAATAGTACACATTAGGCTAGTCGAGGTGCTCTCGAGTAAGGCATTTCGATGTTCAAGTCAGCACTTCATTGACTGGAAGCTAAAGTAGCAAAGTGATGGTTTTAAGTGATATTAGGCATACTTGAATAAAGGGTGGCAATGGGGTATTTATAACCTTTGTGAAGGGGTTGATATGAATATGATGTCCTTGCATATGTACAGGAGCCTTTATCTTCATTTGAGGACCTTTATGTCTTTTCTATTTTATTTAGTATTCCATCCGGTGCCTTCTCCAGCCTCATAGGACACAATTGTACAAAGAAGGCGCACACTACACTAACGTTGCAGACATGTGGTACCAGTGGTGGCATGCATTATTAATGTGGAGACACGCCACATGTCAGAGCATTTAATGTGGCAGGGAGGTGATCACATCTATTTAACCTCCTAGGATTGAGGTAGGCACATGCTTACGAGTCATTAGTGCGGGATCCAGTCAACATAACAGAACTCTATTAGATTAAATTACCTCCCTAATTGAGTGCTTAATGACCATTTTCGATCTAATCAACCGTACTATAGCTAACTGAACAAGATATTGATACTCGTGCTAGCAAAAAGGCCCAATGAGGTTGGGTACAGTCAATAACCTATTGATTGACAATGGGCTAGTCCTGATGGCCAACTAGGATACCCCACATCATATCTTTTTCTTGATTGAGTGTTATTGGGTTGAACTTGTTGGGCTATCCCTTATTAGGATGGAATAAAATTTATATATTAAGGGAGTAATGCAATAATTCATTAATGCTGTAAAATCCATTAAAAAAATTAATATATTATGATGTTGCAAATTAAATGAATTAAAACAACTTTGGCCATATATAATATAATATACCTAGCACATTGAAGTTTAATTTTGCATATAACCTAGCATGTTGAAGTTTTAAACAAAATCAATGAAACTCTTTAACAAGCTTCAGTTGAGCCCAATTCAAATTAACCTTAATACTTCCATATTATTCTACTATTTCTTGGTTATTAAGTTGGTTCTCAAAATTTATTGAATAATAAAGTATATTCAGATTTAATTTATTATATATACTGAATCGAGTTCAAATAAAATTTTCTCAATAAAGCTTAATGTTCTAATTTTTAATTAATTGTATATGTATATATATAATTATATATAATGTATTATAGTTTTAATTTATGGAATTTATGAGATAGACACCTACCATTGAAACCGTTTGGTGCAACAATTATTATTTAACTTTAATATAACATTGAAAAACTATGAGAAAAGGCGGCAATTACTTATTTTTATGCCTTCTCTTTATTTATTGTTAGTATAAGAGATGTTTTTACAACTTCCTCTTGTTAAACTCGTTAATTTCGCTTTGCAAATTATTAGTGCTAAAAGTAGACTCATAGACATCTCAATAAGAATTGATGTCACAACTCTTATGCAAATCATAGAAAAAAAAATTATTGCCTTGCTAGCATAGAAAGGACAAAAGGGCTTAGGACAAGTAGCTCCAATAATGGATTTTCGTTCATGCTTTTCAGCTAGTCCTGAAATCATTGACTTGGAACCATCACTTGCATTAGTTTGAGGTACAACAAAAGAAGGTGGAGCATGAGGCTCTCTTGAAGCCTCTAAGGGGAGCTCGAACGCCACCCAACTAGAGATAAGTCCCCACAGCATTGATCACCATGCATCTCTTATGAGAGTCTTCGCACTCCTAAAGCAAATCCTAGCCAAGTCGATCTTCTTTCCTATCAAGAATATACAAATTAGATTAAACTTAATGGATCAAGAAATAATCAAGAAAATAATATAGAAGATAATGTAAAAGCAAGAATGCAATAACAAGCACGCAAGTAAGCAAAAGCCAAAAAATCAACTAAGTACCATTTGGAAATATATAAGTGATATTCA
>JACGDI010005410.1:678980-718015 GCA_014898725.1 Jacaranda copaia | reverse complement strand
GGAAGACTCAAGTCCTTAAAGCTATGTTGAAATCCTACAAACGCGAAGGAGTTTAGAGTGAACCAACTCAAGACATCCCATAATTCCTAATTATCCCCAATAGTAAGGGATTAGGAGAAAGGAAGAATCACTACTGAAATAACCACTAAAAGTATGAAACACACTAGAGGAGGTAAAACAATGCGTTCCTTCATTGAAGGAATAACAAACTCAAACTTATTAAAGGTGTAACCCTATGTCTCAAAATTTTTGACTTCCCCAAGAAAGTGAACAATAAAGTTCATTTACACCAGCAGAAATACTATTAACATTAGGAGCCTCCTTGGACCCTTCATCTAAAGAATCCTTTCCTCCAAACTCAGACTTAGAACCAAACCCAGATTCAGATGAAAAGGGTGACTCAGAAACTAAGAGATAACTAATGTGCTTTTGATGCACAACTCCATAATCCAAGACTAGACTAGATGATGCACCCAAAGAAGGGCGCACAAACTTAGGAAAGTTGGACACTATAAGGAGGGTGATCCTTGTGAATACAAACTTTGACAAGACTGCAACCACCCAAAACTTTATCAATCAAAGTGCCTGCCCTCGTCGACAATGCCCTTTAGTGCCTACACAAGGTGCAAGTACCCATTGCACATATGCTTCATAGGTGCCTCGTATGTAGGCACCTAGTCAGCTAACTCATGGCTATTCGATGATTGTAGCAACTATGAGGCTAACCCCTATTGGACCATCGGAGTCTAATTTCGACTTGGTTCACTACAATACATTTCACTCTTAGAATTGGAGTCCCAAGTTGAAGTTTGTAGAGGAGTTTTTTTATTGACTCTAATAAGTTGAAAAATACAAACAAAGTAACAAAGTAAGAAAAAAGACGAAAAATATTACTTTGGGAACTCTGGGAACTCATCCTGTCTCACCAATAAAGCTTACTTCCTAAAACCCAAAATTATCAAAATTTGGATAAATCCATTGGAGGATGGAAAATATTAGGCAAGATATCTCCAGAAAGAATACAAACAATAAATAAAACCCTAAGGAAAAAAAAGAAGTAAAAAACGTAAATAAATAAAATGGTCCAATATAATTAAATAAATAAATAAAGGGCTAGTGACTCCATCAAATTAAGACCATCAAGATGTGCTATCCAGCCTTAAGTGTATTGAAGCCTACTAAGACTTGGTCACTATAAGTAACAATTTCCAAAGCTAAAAAGGCATATTAAATTATTCTATAAAAAATCTTGAACTTTGACTCTATACAAGTTTGTTTAAGGAGCATAATTAGGGCCATAATAGGCTAGGTTGCCCATCAAGGCCCTACAACCTGGCCTATTTGAGGCATAGCTCGACCTAACCTATTTAATAAATAGACCAGATTTAGATTTTTGAAAAAGTCTATTTAGTTAAAAAGGCTAGGTATAGGCTTTTAAAAAAACTTACAAAGCCTATCAGGTCGGCCTATATAATTTAATTATATTATAATACATATTTAAATATTTATAATATTTATATAATTGGTTTTATATTTTATATTAATTAATTTTATATAGTTATATATTTTATTATTAATTAATACATAACCATTTTATTTCAATTTTTTTAACTTATAATAATGTTTGGTTATGCTTTTCTTTTTATATAGATAAATGTATTATAATCGCTAATTATTTTTCTTAATATAAATTATAGAATTTTTACGCCTATTAAGGGTTTAACCTATTAAAAGTTTGAATCTATATAAAATTTAAGTTTAATTTGAATCTTCATAGGCCTTTTTAGGCTAGGCCTAAGCTTTGGAAAAATTTAAAAAGATTGGGCCAGGCCTTTAGAAAAAGCCTACGTTAGGTAATAGGATATGTTTAGCCCTACAAGTTATACAACATGCTTGGCCTATTTAAATCAAAGCTTAACTTAATCTAACCTATTTCCACCCCTAAGCATAATTCCATTTTATTTTGTTGATTTTCAAATAGAATCCTTACTCTTTTTTCATACAACATCACTATTAAGTAGATACTAGCACATTTACAATTGTCATGTACTCTTATCATCAATATATATGTGTATATATTTAGGTTTCATAACACCTTTTGAAACTCCAATTTACTATATTTATACCAAGTGTATCTGATTATCAATTAATTATTTTTATAAAAAAATATTTAATGCACTTGTCATATTTTTATGAAATGTAATAGGAGATGGAATAGAGGATTTAAATTGAAACAAATTGGCTAATGATGATCACTACGTATCCTTTCAACTATTTTTTTCTTTTTTGCTTTCTTTTTTTTTATTGTTAATTTCACCTAGTGTATTGTAAATGCTATTGATGCCCCCGCAAAGAACTCTATAGGATATATTCAAGCTCAAACCTAACATATAAGTGATCAGGGACCACTCTAATATATGCATTTTACAACAACTTCGCTTTTTTCCAACCCCATATCACTACCTTTGTTGCCCACTTATTTTGTCAGTGTATCATCATCATCATCATCATCATCATCATCATCATCATTTGAGCTCTCTTTAAAGCTCATTTCTTTTTGAGTCTAACTTGATCATAAAAAAATCGGACACTTTAATAATCCTAGCACCCCTAGCAATTTATTTGTGTTGTCGTCGAAGACTCACCATCATCTCCAAATATTCAACTAGAACATTAGGATACCCTAACTAAACTTGATCAAATCATGCTCGCCAATGAGATAACTGCTTTAACTATAAATATAGAAAGCTGGTGCTAAAAATATCAAAATTTCATCTTGAATTTAAGCCTTAGTAATCACAAAAACAAGTTAGATGCACAAAAATCTTGAAACAATATCCGCAATATTCTTATGAGTTGTTCCTCCATCATCTATAGCCTCCTTAACTAATTTCTTCCACTTGCCAGTATTCCTCTTAAGTTCCTTCCCTTTGTATCCATAAGTGACCTCTTTTACACACAAAGAAATTTCTTCTCTTGAAACTATTCCATTTTCACCAGCTCTAACTCGAATCCCAACTCCCCACACATCCTCAATAAACTTGGAATTAGTAGTCTGATCAACCCAATGGGGAATGGCTATAAGTGGCACCCCATAGCTCAATCCTTCCAACGTTGAGTTCCATCCACCATGTGTCAAGAAACACCCCACAGCACGATGAGCCAAGACTTCAGTTTGAGAGCACCAGTTGACAATTAGGCCTGTTTCTGATGCCAAAGAAGTGAAACTTGGAGGGAGCTTATGCTCTTCTGATGCTCTTACTACCCAAAAGAAGCTGCATTTGCTCATCATTAGGCCCCATGCCAGTTCCTCCATTTGGCCCTTTTCTAAACTAACCAGACTTCCGAATGATACGTAAACAACAGAGCCCGTTTCTCTTGAGTCTAGCCATGTGTTGCAGGCTTCTTGATTTGGTTCAAACAGGCTGATCATATGGTCGTTTTTGTAAGAAACGTTCGTGTCTTTCTGTCCTAGGGAATTAGTTGGTCCAATTGTCTTGATTGTCCATCGGCTAGCCAACCAATCCACCACCTGATTTAAACCAGCAAATAAGTAACAATTTTTTAAGACAGGAAAAGTAACTTTATTTTTTTGATCAATTATAATAATGTGGTGGTCTTAATATAGCATTTAATAAATTTAGCAAGTGGGACTTTTCAGATACAGAATCCGTTTCTTAGCTTTAAGGGTTCCCACAAAATCTCAATCATTGATTTTGTGGCATCTATTTAAAATCCATATTTTAATCTAAATCTGTCGGTATGTGAAGCTTCAAACTAGAAAATCCGAAGATCATTTTATTTCATCGGTTGAAATCTTCTTTTTCAATTGAGACTAAATTTGATATTTTGTCTTACTATTTTAGCTTATTATTAAAATTGCATACAAATTGTATAACTCATTCTACTTTTCTTATTAGCAAACAAGGAGACTATTTTTATTCAAGCACTTGATGTGGCATGAAAAAGTTAATTAGGCCATTATTGAATTGCTAACAGAAGAGCAATATTAAGCTGCCAAAATTGATCAAACCCCAACATTGACCAATTAATATTCTCTTAAAATTTTGCCAAAACATTTACGTCTTGTAAGCTAATTGCGTGAAAAAGAGAGCTAATCAACACATGGTAATCGAACCATAAGTGCTCATCTGCAATAATTTATCCAAATTATATCTAACTTATAGTTCAATAATTGATCAAAATGGATAAATATTTACATTTAAGCCAAATTATGATTAATTAAAAATACCGATCTCAGGAAATATTAGTACACATTGAAACCATCTCAAGAGGGATTAATAACAAATTTGCCGAATTAACTTTAGGGAGGCTTTTAATGATATGGACACGAGATTTCAAACTAATGGTCATTTTTATAACTCAATCATGTCAAGGAAAAAGTTTGATCTTCATTGAAATTCTTGCCTAATTATGGCGACTTTTTCTGTTATGACGAAGAGTAAGCTGGGCTAAAGTTATACATATAAGATGACAACAAATGTCAGATGAAAATATATAATTTTACAATTCAAGAGAATCTATCTGTATTTAAACCAAACCAGATGTAAGAGACTATTTCGATAAATTATATATCCGAACTTATAAGATGATGTTGATTTTCACCTAAAAAGTGAAATAAACTAATGAACTAAATACTCCTATTTCCAAACATGAGGTGTTCTAAGTTACAAAATTGTCCAACTGACCTCATTTTCCAACTTGTCGAAAGTGTTGAACAGCACCAAATCCACCTGGTCAAGATTGGAAAACTGGTCAACAAGAATCCTCAACATAGTCTGGTTGGAATCCATAACCTTAGCCAATGAAGGCAGATCATCACTCCCAAGTGCAGGCAAGAAGGGCAGCTCCACTTTTGAGTTATCCTCAAACGGAAATCTCAATAACCCTTCTTTGATATGATGGTAAATGGCAGAAACAGCACAAGACTGTGTGAAAAATGAAGCTCCAAGCAAACCTTGCTGGTGGGCTATGTCCAAAATCCATGGGAACACAGAGTCATAGACAAGAACTTTGGCTGAGAAAAGAGAGCCCTTTTGTTGCTCAATGAAATTGGTTAAGTTCTCGGAGAGAAAGACTTTGAACCGTTTGAAGAGGGCTGCCGTGGTTTCTGGTTCTTGAATTTCTTCTGAGCCATCTGAGATGGTGGCAACGGTAAATGAGCTGTTTAGGGGGATATTGGATATTGCAGATTTGCTTATTTTAGTGGTTATGATGAATGTAACCTTTAGTTGATCATTTGAGGATAGGCATTTGGAGAATTCCAGCATTGGGTTTATGTGACTTTGTGCTGGGAAAGGGATCACAAAGATATGAGTCTTGCCCGCTACCATTTTTTTTATTTGTCAAAAGATTGCCTTCCCTAATTCCTTGCCTTGATTTATATATAACAAGAATAGTGTCACGCCCCAGCTGATCGCCAATGGTCCTGTAAGAGAGGCGCAAACTTGAATTATAAGCGGGTAGTTTAATATTAATTAATTGCCCTCATAAAATATTATTCTATTTTTGAAGGTGCATAGATTTAAACACTTATTAGATTAATCCATGAACAATGGTAGATTAATCTAAAAAGGATAGAAAATTGCCTTTCTTACTTTATATGAAGATATTTTTTAAAATGACCTATATATGTTCTGTAACTATTGTTATGATGCTATTTGTTCAAATACTTCCATATGTATTAATTAAAGGTGATTTTCAATCTTTCAAGAATAAAAAGAATAGTCTTAAAAGCACTATATATATATATATATATTATATGCAGTATTGTAACTCAAACAAAATTTAAAGCTCTAAAAATGTGTTGTCCATTCCACATGAATTAAACACGGAAAAGAAAGATCACTTTATAAACTTGGGCTCAAGAATTCATATGAGTTCTAGATGAAGTAATATAATCAAATTTCAATAGGAATTGAAGGCAATTTTCACGTATGACATGCTGAAATATGACAAAAATGATATACATAGGAGGTGAAGAGATATTAGGTGGGTCTTGAAGTCTGCGCCGTTAGATTAAGTTGATAGTGTGGAGTCTCAATGCTTCCACATGATCAAAGGATGTGAGAATTTACGGCCACAGGATCAAATGGTTCAAAGTACCAGGCAATATTTAATCATGTGAGGGAGTTTTGGCAAAATAATTATTATAATAAAGTGCAGGTCAAGCTATCAGTAACAGTAAAATAATGGTGATAATCCAATTAAGATGTTTAACAATGAGTGGAGAACATGCAAGCTTAATCCAACTTTGTCCAAACGCAACACCACTTACCCCTAATTTTAAGGCTTTTGAATGATATATTACTGAAAAATGGAAGTCTTTAGAAAGCAAGTTACAGTGGAACCATTTTCCAACTTATCGAGAAGGTAAAAGTCATAGTCAAATGCCATTACATTGCTAGGGCCGCAGCAACAAACATAATCCAATCACTATTCACTACTAGTTTAATTCTATTTTGTATTGGGAGTAGAGAATTCGAGAATACCACTCAGTTCCTTGTTTTATAGTTAATTCATATATGAACAACAGCAAATAAGTCAATGCATCGACTTCAGAAATTTCTTTCGATCTCTACTTCTCTCTTAATTTCTTGGGTATATGTAATATATTATATATTTTTATAAGTATATTTTTGAATCCTTACTAAATATTAAATACTATTTCCATATTATATGGTAAATACGTCTTAATGTTTTGATTTATAAATATTATAATCATACAGTATATATTTACACTAAAAAATGTATAAAATTTTATTTTCAATTAGTATAAAAAACTTAATCATAAGTTAATTACTCCCGAGGTCGAGGAATGATCTGATTTGCTAATGTACCGACCATTTCCCCACTCTCTTATAAACTAGTTAGTCAAGTTAGCTTGGGTCGGGTGGATCCTCCAATAAGCCTCTTTTGAAGATACATCTTTATGAACTCCTATCATCTTTCAAGATTCCATTAAAAATATAGACACGCATTTTCAAGGTATTATGTATTTGATTAACATAATAATATAAGTTGGGGAAGATTCTTTTTTCTATTCAACAGATCTGATTTGGCTGACCATATTGTCGAAAGTCATATTATCTCAAATTTGAAGGTCTTAAAAGTAGAAAATAGTTAGGGTCAGCAGCGTAATTCTATCCAACAAAAATTCTTCGACATTTTAAATAGAATTGGCATAATTTTCATTTAGAGTTAAAAAATTAAATTTATAAAACTTAAAATAATATGTTGGTGTTATATATTATTTATAGGAGCATTTAATCCACTATTAGATCATCTGGAAAAAAATTCTGGGGTTAATGAGGGCTAAATAAAAGACTTAATTCCTTCATTTTGGGAAGGATGATAGAACCAACTTAACAGCCCTAAAGTAAAATTTTGTGCTCATGAATTAGTGCATTACCCACTTATGATCCAGCAATCTTTGAATAGACTTAACTTATCTTAGTGAGTGGGGTTCGGTATCAGGCTCCTTCATGTGACATAGGTCTGCACCATCTGCCGCTTGGGCTTATCCACTACAAGCGTTGTCTCCAAATAATCAATCTGAAAATGGGCCGAACACAAGTCAATATTAACATCTCGGATGCTCCTCGGGCTTAAGCATACAAATTATCCTGGTGCGTCCAATACTTATTTGGTTCTAGTCCAAAGCGTAACTTATACTCAACGATAAGTATTCATCCTTAGATCAACATCTTATTCAATGACTTAGATCGAATAGACCTTGCAATTCCAAATTTTCTCGCTTATGAATAGCTCCAAATTTGCGTTATTTTCTATACACGCATGCTTTATATTTTTATCACTCTTTTTAAATTTCCAACAATCTATTTTATATCCACTTGTTGATTTTGAGTATTAAAAAGTCTTTATTTGGAATATTTCCTACACCCTTAACAACTTTGTGCTTCTAGGTTTGACTCAAGGCTTGCTAACAAGGTTGGAAAATATTTTGTCTTGCTCATAGTTGTCAGGAGCACAAAGTACAGTGAAGCCAAAAGGTGCCTTGGAGCAATAGCTCATAGTGCGCACTTTATCGAAATAAAGCATACCACATATATGTATATATTTCTACTATGCATCTAAAATATCAATATATTTCACATATTGTAAAGAGTAAAAAACTACATAATCACAAGAATAATGATGATTTCTAAATTTGTGCAACAAGAAAATATATATATCAAACAAGTTCGTACAAAAATATCATTCAAAATCAAACACAATAAGCAACCAAAGTTTCAAATTCCAAATTCCAAAGTTCTAAACTCCAAATTTTTCTAACTTTGTTCATCATCATTCAAATCTTCGTCATCAAGATTAATATTATCATCCTCATCACCAACAGGAAATCTATAGCATTCATTATCTTCTCTTCTTCCTCCTTTGTATCACTTAAGTTGTTATCAATTCCTCCTCTTTATTTTGTAGAGATTTTGACATAAATGAACTTGGTGTTTTCTTTTTTGCTACTACTTTGGAAGAAGATGACCCGACTCTATTTCCCCTTAATGAACTTGTAATCGTATGCTACTTCATCAACTTCCACAGCATCAGCAACATCATGCCAAGTCAAATTTTTATCATCAAACACAATTTCATCCTCATCTTCCTCTTGCATTCTCCCCACCAACCATTCATTGCTTTCATCTAACATATGACTCTTCAAAATATTAGGATCAATGCGATCACGATTGTTATATCTCCGCAACAAAGCTTTATTATACTTGATAAACACCAAGTCATTTAAGCATTGTTGCTCCAACCAATTTCTTTTTTCTTTTTGGATGAAATTGTAGAATAATAAGTTAATATAATTAATAATCAGTAGCATAAATAACTTATAAGTGCATAACTTAGTCAAAAATTACTTACATGCTCAAAAATACTCTAATTTCTTTGACAACCGGAATAGCTACAAGTAAGATTTAGAATTTTTATGCCCAACTTTTGCAAATTTAGTGTTAAGGCTCCAAAGGAAGATCATCTTTCAGATATCAAATAACAATAAATAAGAAATTATAATAAGTTATAATACAACGTTTAAGTCATTAGCATAATAAGATAACTAGATAAAATAATTGTTCACCTGGTGCTAGTAGTGTTCTTTGCCTTTTCACTGTAGCAGATTCAAAATTACCTTCAACTCTCTTATATATTGCTAGCTCCTCGCTAATTTCATCTTACATTGAGATTTGTGGCACCAACCATTCTATGCAATCATATAAACTAGATATAACTTCTGCATCTTCTTCTATGTTTGGATTGCTATATAAAATTTGGGGTTCAAATAATGACTAACTGCTTGAAAGGTTGATGGAGCAGACAATTCCACCTTTTGTTAATAGTATAAAAAATTTCTTTATATTATGCAACATTTTGCTAAAACATAATTTCAATTTTCTCATTATATTTATCCATTGCCGTGTAAATATAACCTATGGGAGGCTTCTTCTCACCATCTACCAATTGAAGGACCTCAATCAGAGGCCTACCAAACTTCATGCAATAAACAATGATGTTCCAAAAAGAAGGCATCAATATAATTCATTGCACTTGTTTACCTCTTTGCTCCTTTGCAAACTTGCTTTTGCTCTACTCATTAGAAGTGAACATTATTTTCAAACTCAAATTGTGCTTATGGAAGCTCTTTAATGTTAAAAAAATAGTAGCAAAGTGAGTTTTTGCTGGATGAATCATGTTGTTTTAACTGGTGAACTCTTTCATCATGTTCAATACTTGAGTTCTATTGTAAATGTAGCCACTAGCACCTTTTTCTCATTTAAGTGTCACATTCAAATCTCACATTTTGAAAATATCTTTGAACATTAAATCCAACCAATGTGCTACACATGGGGACCAATACTAGTGCTAATATTTTTCCATCACCATCTTGCCTGCTACAACATTCACACTTGCACTATTGGTGAAAACTTGTACAATATTTTTCTCTCCAACACATTGTACAAATATGTTAAATAGCTCAAACATTTTCTCTATAGTATAAGAGTAGCTTGATGCATCAATTGACTCTAAGAACATGCTTTCTCTACGAGTATTCACCAAAAAATTGATAAATGATCTTCCCTTTCTATCTCTCCAACTATTTGCCATGAGACTACAACCGGATCTTTTCTTATATTCATCAAGCCCTTTCAAAAGCATTTTTGTTCGTTCCACCTCCTTGTTTAGACAAGTGAACCTCACCTCATGAGATGTTGGAGGTTTTATGTCAACACCATATTGCCCAATTGCTTGAATCATATGTCCAAAACTATCATATTTAATTGCATTGAATGTTATTTAATCACATTGAATGGTATCCTGGCATTATACATCCACTAGGAAAATTTTTGGACTACATCATCCCGCAATCTCTTTCGAGTACTGACATGCTATGCTTTTACCTCACCTTGATGCTTCATTGTTGTTACTTTAGCATCCTTTTTAAAGTACCGATTGATTGGCCCTATTTGTTTAGATTTTTTTTATGATTGGGTTGTTGATTAGAATGAGGCAAATATAGTTCTCTTCTCTCGTAATTGTTTATGCTCTTTTTCATATTGTTCTACATAATCAATATTATCAAAGTGGGGAATTGACTCCATGGCTACTTTTACTTGTTTCTTTGCTTCCATAAGCTCTTTCAATTCGATCTTTACAAGTTCAGAAATTTATTTACAAGTTGTTGCATTTCTGAATCCCTCAATAAGATGCTCTTTGAGCATAGAGGTTCATTCTTTTGTGATTTTGGAGCAATAATTGCATTTTATACCATCACTAATTTTATTTCGATTGACCAACATGCCATGATTTCTCCTAGGATCCTTCTTACTCCTATCTGAAGCCTTAAAACTCTCCAATTTTTATAACTATGGCAAAAAATAAATAAATAAATAAATTTAACATTTGAACACAATAATTAACAAATTAAAATTGTTAGCACTTGAACAATCTAAAAAATTTAGGAATTCAAAAACTTATTTTAAAATCCTAAAACATTTTTGCCTAATTAACAACCATGTTTTTAATAGTAAAATGAAAAGAACAATAATAATTTTTAACTACCCATCAATTAACATATACGAGTAAAATGAATGGATACAAGGGAAAAAAATAGAAAAGAAAAGAACAAAACAAGTGAAAGGGAAAAATTTATTTTAACCCTACAACATTTCTACCCAATTAACAATTATGTTTTTAATAGCAAAATGAAGAGAACAATGACAATTTTTAATTGCCCATCAATTAACAAATAAGACTAAGACTAATGGAAAGAGAAAAAAGGAACAAAGCAAGTGAAATGGCAAAAATATTACCTGGTGAAGCCATGAAGTGAAGATTAAAGAGGCAAAGAAGTGGCTGGACTATCGAAGAAGAGGCTGGAGAATAGTCCAAAAGAGAGAGTTGAAGCCATTCATGCATGGAGAAGATAGGAAAGAGCAACTGCTGCTCATTTTAACTTGTGAGAAAAGGCAAAAGGCAAAGATAGAACGTTGAAATTGGATGGGTGTTGGGTTTTTGTTCCTTCTGGAATTTCTAGATGTCTGGGCAGAAAATAAAAGCCCTAACACATTTTTTGTTCCACCTTTTTCCTTCTCACATTTTGGTTTTTTACTCTTTCCCTCTTAAAATATGACTAGTTAAGCATCACGTGTAGTGCTACATTACTGCACGATAGTACCTATAGCATTGCAAAGTGTGCAAGATGCATAACACCATCACACAGTGTAATGCAAAGCCCACAAGGTGCACTTTGCATTACACGTGCTTTTGGCACTTTTAACAACTATCTTACTAGGTCTAGTTTTCCTATTTGACTTTTTAGAATAGTCATTTTGACCATCATTATTTGGCATCTTTTTATGGGAATCCACAACTCCTTACTACCTATAATTTGGGCCTTGTGGAGAAAACGCCACAAAATAATATAGAGTAGCAATAATGTATTCAAGCTTCATCTATATCTCCTAACATCACATCATGACATCTTTTATCCCACCAACCTCTTAGTGAAGGGAGCTAACATGTTAAAACAAACTTAATTGATGGGATGGGGGCAATGTTTATCAAAAGAGCATAAAAGTATGGTACCTCTTACCTTATTTACTATACCTTTAGTCCAAGCACCAACCTTAATATTTCGATCACTACCAATATAAGCACATGTATTTCTATGACATTTGTGTGCCCTGGAACATGTACAAGATCCTTCCCATGAGAATTGGTCCACACCTAGGGAGAGTTAATGAAATCCTCAGCTGAAGCATTCTAAAGAATTAGCTAATTAAGCTCCCTAGTCAAAATACTCAATCCCCTTACACTCAAAACATGGAACAAACCTAAAATTCCATGAATCAGATAAATGACTAAAGCAAGATAGTGAAATTGAGTGACCAAATAGAACAGCCTAGTAGCAAGCTAGATGACTTGAAGAGAATGACAATTGAAAAATCCACTTTGCATAAAAGGGGTTCTCTTTTTGCTATGTAATCCTTGTTGATACTTTTTCCTAGGGTTTTAGAATCCCCAATATTATGAAATATCATGGTGATAGTTCCCCATAAGAGCATCTGGTCGTGTTCGAGAATATTATCTACTTATACCATCAATTTGACACTATTAATAACTTGGCCTTCACTACTACCTTGATGGGAATAGCATAGGAATTGTTCACAATGACCTATAAGAATTGTGGTCTTTTAGAATTAGTTATGCAAGGAATTATTATTTTTCTTTACTAGCAAAAATAGGGCAAAAAATTCTAGAGCTTACTTGTTTACCATCAGGCAATAGTACCATTAGTTGCTCAGAATATGCATAAATTAGATAAAAAATGATGTTTTAGGAGTGCTCAAACTCAGGATCAATATGATGCTCAGTTTCCTAATCTATAGACTCAAGAAAGAGTCATTAACATCAACCTTAGTCTAAAAACCACCACAAGACATTTAATATTTAATGGCCATAGTAGAAATGTACATACATGAAGAATAAATGAAAGTAATGAAAGATGAAGAATGGAACAAAAGTATGAGCGAAGATAATGAGAAGAAAGATTGAAAAAACATTGAGAAGAGGAAAAGGGTAGAGTTAACCATAGTCTAATAAAGATAGGAGCTTTGCTTGATATGAAAGATTCCATATAACACATTAACTGCTCCAAAGGCACAATAAAGTAAACATTGAATTAAGGATCCAATAAACACAATGGAAAATAAAGCTTTCATCACATGAAAGTAACTTGAATCACCACCCACCAAGGATCTTTTTAGGTTTAATAATGAATTTTAAGGAAGAAGCAAATATCTTAAGAGATTCTTCCAAAGATCAAAGTGTAGTGAAGCCGAATGCCTCTTCAAATGGATCACTAACACTTCTCTTTTCTTGGCTCACTTTTGCCCTCTTTTTTCCCAACTTGTAGTAGTAAAAAGGCCTCTAGAAATGTTCTAAAACCATCCAAAAATGCAGCTGCATATTAGTGCAAAAAATGCTCTAAAAATGCTGCTAATAAGGGAAGAACTTTTCTTCAATTGAACTCTTTCTTGTCACTACCAAGTACCCCAAATGTGGCACTACTAATGTAGTCCACACATCTTTTCAAGGCATTCTAATTCTTCAATCTAAAGCTACAGTAGATCAAAGAAGATGGACACTGTATGGAATGTGAACCTTATCAAGCACTTATAAGTTCTCTAATGTTATTAGTTTATGCTAAACCAACCAAATCAGAATTTTCTTGAATTTATAAGGGATTAAAGAGTGTTATAATAATAAGACTTAGAGTTGATCTTCCAATAGCAAGTAGAATTTTTCATACATCTATAGAGTTAGAAATAGGAGTAAATGTTCTATCCAATATTTTTGTACTGAATACTAGTTTATTCACAAGTCCGCCAATTTAATTGTTGTCATAAGTTAACATATAGGCTTATGATCAATATATAAAGAGATAATCGTAACATCCATATATTCCAACTCATATTAAATAAAGCCACCATAACAAACAATAGTCAAATGGAAATGTGCTTTGCTATGTAAGAGAAAACTCTTTAAAGTTAATTTCTTTTCTCTCTATGTAAAACTCTTCACTACCAACCATGCCTTATTATAGCCATCCTCAATCCCTGAGATTCTTTCTTTCTTGAAAACCTAGTTGCACCCAAATATTTTCTAACCTTTAGGTACATTAATTAGCTTTGATGTGCCATTAGGATGTAAGGACTCAATTTCTTCGCTTATGGTAACTATCTATTATCATAATCCAAATGTGAGATGGCTACTTTGTATGTGAAGGGATAATTTCCTAGAACTCTTTAACTAAATTCAAAGCATAAGCCATCAAATTTGTATACTAGCCGTTTGTGATGGTTTGATCTATCTTTTCCCTCTATTACAAGCTAAATGACAATTCTGTAGTGATCAATTTTCTGCTAATGTTTTAGTAGTAACAAGTTGTTGCTAGCTTTTTTCACCACTTAATTTTTTCCTTTTGAAACATCTTATGGAGTGTTAATGTCAAACTCCACATTCTCTATAATGCTCTTTTGACTGCTTTCAACATGCTCGTCATTTAAAAAGGTAGGCTCATCAAAAGTCACATTTCTATTGATCATTAACTTGGAGCCCTTTTAATGGTACACAGGAAACATAATTCTTAACTTTATCTACATAGCTTGGAAAGATGCATTTTTTGGATTTTGACTCAAGCTTCCCATCACGAACATAACCATGTGCGAGGCATCCAAAAATTCTCAAAATTGAGTAGTCAATACGAGGAACTTACCATATCATTCGTTGGTACCTACCATATATTTATTGGTACCAAGCACTCCAAAGCAATCTATATGACCCATTTTTCATGTAACAAGTTCTATTGACAACTTTAATAAAGAAATCCTTACATAACCTGGCATTAAAGAGTTTATATTGAGCTATCTCCAATAATGTCTTATTCATCTATTCTACAACCCCATTTTGTTGTGGTATATATACAATTATGCAATACCTCACAATCCATTATCATAGAACTCTTGGAACACTTTGTTGTAGAATTTCAAACTATTATTAGTCCTTAATTAGTTGACCTTCTTCCTAATCTGCATCTCAATTATAACTTCTACTATTTCAAAGTGATGAAGGCCTCATCATTGTACTTCAACATGTACACTCAAACATTTTGTGAAAAACCATCAATAAGTATTAGTACATACCTGGCATTACCCTTTAAGGAAACTTGAGAAGATTCCAATAATCTAGATACATGTTACCAAAATACCCTTAGTTCGTTAACTGCTATGTTGAACTTCAACCTATGTTGCTTCCCAAGAACAAACTACTTACAATAATTCAAGTCCTCAATCTTCTATCGACAAAACAAATTTTGTTTGCTCAATTCTTACATTTCTCTCATCACTCAATTACTCGAGCTATATATGTGACAACCTAGTATTGCATGTATCACCATTTGATAATGAATTTGTGGCAATAATACTATCCTACAAGATATATAGGTCATATTTCTTTTCTCCTTTCATAATTAATATGATATCTATGAAAATTCATAGAGCTCTAAATCGAGCGCTGTACAACAATTCTTATTTAGTATGCCTAGGGAAATCAAGCTCTTCAAGCTATTAACATGATGTACCTATTTCTTTTCTCCCTTCATAATTAGCATGCCATCTTTGGAAACCTGTGGAGCTCTAACTTGAGCGCTATACTATGATTCTTATTTAGTATGCCTAAGGAAATCAAGTTCTTCTAGCTATTAGCATGATATACTTATTTCAAAGTTCTCACAATTCCATCTTGTATCCTAATACTAATAGTGTGAACTCCAACTTCTCTGCATGACATATTATTTCTATGAGAACCTCACTACGATCATATTTCCTATAAGTCGTGAACCAATCCTTTCATGGACACATATGATAGGAGCATCCACTATCCAAAATCTACTCAAAACTCTATAGACCTTTGAAAACATTGCAAATGGGTACTCCACAACCTCATCCTCAACAACTCCAGCTACATAATTCCCTTTTTTAACTCAAAGATTTACTAGAATCATTATCTTTTCCTTGTTTTGGTATTTTTTTCCTGTGCCCTTCACCTCCACAACTATAGCATTTATCACTTGATTTAGATTTTCCATAAGACTAGATCAACCCTAACGTTCATCACTACTTAGGACATTCTTTTTTAACTTACTAGAATTTAGTGAATCTTTCACATTTTTCATTAATACTGTATCTATCCCATAAAATAATATAAACACTAGTTGGTGATTAGTATGTATGAATGAAATTAGGTGGAAATGGAACAACATTAGGAATGGAATGGAGTTGGAAAAGGGATGATGCTAGTGTAGTTTATTTTATGATTGATATGTACAATAAATGAGAAAGGAATAGAATCTCCATTCCCTTCTTGATTCCATTCTAATGATTGGTAAATAGGAATGACCAGTAAAAACGGAATGATTTTTTTAAATGATCAAATTACCCTTTCGTAAAAAGATTATTAAAATAAAAGTATTCATTAGTAAAATATTTTTTATATGTAACCGTAGAATTTTGTTTTTTGAGTAAGTCTATATTTATGTAGTTTTAATATTTCTTTTAATATTATTCGAATTACATAAGTAAATATACGCATTTTATATGTTATCAATAAGCAATCTATGTTTATGCAAAAGAGTATAAACACAATTCATTTAAAAGTATTATTTTTAAAGTTATAATTTAGCAATCTCTTTTAAATTTTTTGATAAAATATAACTAAAAAATTATAAAATCCTTTGGAACTAGAGTGCTAAACATTTTTGCAATAAGAGAGTGATTTATTGTACATTTTGTTAAGTTTAACTTGAAGAGTTGTTGACAGGATGGACAACTCTTCATTTATTAGATTTGCATATATTTTTTAATCATCTGAAAATATGCAGATGTAAATAATATTTTAAATTATATATTTCACTAAGATGGACCAAGTTTATGATACTTCTACTTTTTTATATTATTTTTATTATTTATTATTTATATTTTTATAATAATTTAATAATTTTTTTAATATTACTAAAAAATATAATTAAAAAAATACAAAGCAATCAAATAAGTTGGAATATAATATCAAATGTTAACAAAGTGAAAATTTATTTTCCTTAAATATAAAAGTATTTTGTTAAATTTTTGATTGAAATAGGTTCACTCCCGATGAATTGGAAAAAATGAAACGCATGAGAAAGGGAGAGAATGGCTAAATCCATCATTTTGGGAATGGGAATTTCAATAGAAATGGGCATTCCCATTTCTAGATTGTACTAATTGTGGGTTTAGGAATGGACATAAGAATGTCCATTCCATTCCCATCTCATTTCTGCATATCAATCATACCACAAGTGTTTGTAAGATGTAGGTGGGAAGCACAAAAGTATTAAAGCTTGATCTGCATTATCTACTTGTACATCTTATTAGCAAGGTCAAAATTGCTTTATTGAAATAATCAATGTAATCCTGTAATAGATGTACCTTTATTCATCTTGAGGGTGTAGAGTCACTATTCAAGTACATATGAATTGTGAGGGACTTAGTAATGTGAAGATCCTCTGATTTTATCGGGCAACTTCTATAATATATTACTTGCTAATGATAAAAGTAACATACCGAAAACCTTATTCTAAAAATTCAAGAGTCTCCAAAAAGAATTTACTTCCTTTTGGTGCTCCCTGCAAACCTTTCTAATTTAGAAGGGCATCCATCTTCATCATCAATAGCAAAAATTATTCTTCTTGTTGAATTTCTCTACTTTGTATTTCATTGCAAACATGTTCAGTCAAACTCATTATGTTACTAGTTTGTTGATCCTAGATTGACTAAATATAAATTAAAATAAAATACCCATGAAGAAATTGAACAAATCACAAAAAAATTTATGCGGTTTGACAATATGCCCACGTCCTTGATGAAGATATGAGTATTGAATCAATCAAAGTGCTAGAACACAAATCAAGCCTTTCAAATCTTGGAAAATGCATAACTCCCTCAAACCCTTTCCATGTCTATGAATCTCATTAAAGAATCTGCTCAAAGTAATGTTAATAAACCTTATATATGAAGATACCGAAGAAACTTGAGAAAATTCGAATTTGGCCTAAGTGAAGCTTGTAGGTTGAAGCCCGCTTGCTGAGGTGATGGAGCCACTAGATTTGGCTGGTATTAGAGTTTTATTTGACTGCCATTGCCATGGAAGCCATGGATGGGGACATATTGGGTGTTGGGTCTGGGCTGGTTTGAGATATATATGAGTATATATGTATATATATGTACGTGTGTTATATATTCATATAGGCATATATAAATATAGGTTGTCATTTCTATTTAGATTATTGTGGTTAACTTGATCATTTCATACTTTCTATTATAAATTATATCAGCTGAGCCCCTACAACCAACTAGGGTCTATTTGAAATTATATCAAATCTTAGGGGAGATTATTGTAATTATCCTTAAGATATAAGACTCTATCTAAATTTTGATAAATGATTTTATAGGAATACATATATGGTAATTCTAATATGAGAGAATTGAAAAGTTTGAAAATGACCATCAATATCTTAGGGTAGTCATGAATAATCCTTTAATGTGTACTTCTAGAGCTATTTATAACTAATTAATTAAGAATTCTCAAGTAGCACTACTTTAAACATGTAACCTTTGACCCCCCAAGAGTGCACAATTGCCATGAGAATATATTAATAACAAGAAAAATAATTTTATTATGCTACTAATACTTGTACTTGTTCACCCTAAGCTGTTGAGGAAGAGCTGTGAAGCGTTCAAAAATAATAATAGTAATAAAAGAAAAAAAAAAGAGAGAAAAATAAGTTGATGAGTTAAAGGGCATATTATATATGTATAGTGATTCTATCGTTCATGAAAAAGACTGAAAAAAAAGAAAAAAACTCATACCCAAATTTCATGACTATTGATCCGTTATTCTAATGATGATTTTCTATTCTCAGAACAAAAACGTACTTCTTTTTTAGATTGGTTGTGGTCAAGGAGGTTTTCATGGTTGAAATAGTTTGAGAAGATACGATGTCGTTTAACCTCGTTGCTTTGAAGTTTGAGTTTATTCAGTTTGTAGTTAAGATTTTCTTTTCAAGTGTTGGCTAATAGATATGCTTGTGAGACAATATTTGTCAAGCAAATCACAGAACTAAAGCAAATAAGAAGATAGAATTTCTTTATTTTGATGGAATATCTTTTATAAAATTTCAGATGACTTCGATATATGATAGAACAGTAGTGTATTTCATAGGTTTAATTGAACAAGAACCAAGGCTATCTTTATCATTTTTTTTTATATATACTACATAATAATATTTTTTATTAATAGTAAAATAATATTATTATTTTTTTATTTTGATAAGAATACTTTTCATTTAATGTTGATATATAAAGTCATTAATAATTTAATATTGATCTCATTTTGTTGTTAAGGAGACTAATTATAATATTATAAAAACTTTTAACTCTTATTAGTAATAAAATTAAATATTTAAAATAAAGAAATAAAAAAATAAAATTGCAAGCTAATTTATATATATTTAAATTCCAATTCAAATTAAACTTTACACAAATCAACTTTTAATATTTATTATGAGTTGGTTCAACTCATCTTACATTGATATCCCTACGTGGCCTCTCAAATTGGAGTTCCAAAGCAGTAATGGCTGGCCTCCTTATTTTGTTTTTCCCATTTTTCTCGCTATTTCCTCGTTTTTATTTTTTTGAATTCTAGCAACCTATCTTTTGGCAGTGTTTGAGATAGAGTTCTCAGGTCATTAACAAAACCATAACGACAGAGGAAAAAGAAAAATGAAATGTAGCATCAGTATTTACCTAAGCAATGACGTAAGGAAAGAAAATTGCACGGATCTTGAGTGGTCCATACAACTCTCGATCCCCAATTCTCTAGGTCACGGTTATTTTTCTTTGTTAATTGAGATGAAAAATAAATAATAAAATATGAGATGAAAAGAGCGAAAAAATTAAATAATTAAATAAATGGTAAAAGTAAATAATTAAATAACTATTATATATATTTATAAAATTATTTAAATAATAATTTAGTTAATAATAGTCATTATATGTGTACTTTAATAACTATTTTATCTATAACATATTTTATCAGTACATCTCTTGTTTCAAAAAATTAAAAGAAATATATATATACTATTATGAATATAAAATATATTGATACAAGTCATTAATAAATCTAAGTTCCTTATGATTAATAAAATTTTATATTTTTGTCGTTACAAGAAAATACCTTTTCACTAATGAAAAATTTGTGACAAAGAGGATTCTATCATAGTTCAAAGATAATTGTGATGGATTTTTAATGGGTTACTAATAAATTTTAAAAAAAAAATGGGCAAAAATATATAAAAACCATGATACTTGTGATGGTTATAAAGAGTATATACTAATGTAATGAATTCGTCATAAATTTCATAACTCTTAATATGATTCTCTGATCCATGATGGAGATTCTATCACAAAATTAGTTTTGTGATGTCCTTCAAAAAATTAATCAGTGACAAAGCATATACTACTGGATTAGTAAAATAAATCCATCATATAATGATAGATTTTATTAAATTTGTGATGGACATATTTTATAAATCCATTAGTATATATTTTGCCACTATTAATTAGTTTTGTGATGAAAATAAAATACATTATAGAACTAATTTTGTGATGGAATTTCCATCACAAATCGAAAAATCATATTTAGAGTTATAAAATTTGTGATAGACTCTTCATATTAATATATGCTCTTTATATCCATCACAAATATCATAACTAATATACATTTTTGCTTATTTTTCTAAATTTATTAGTAATCCATCAAAAATCCATTATAATTGTCTTCAGATTGTGATAGAGCGCTCTTTGTCACAAACTTTTCTTTAGTGAAGGAATATTTTCTTGTAGTGGTAGCCAAATTAATAACATAAATAAAATAAAATGTGGAGTTTATTCAAGTAAATATCATATGTCTACAAACTTAATAAGGGCACATGAAAGGATGTTTTTTGCTTTGATGTTGATTGAGAGGATTTTCTTATCCTTCCTAGTAAGTTCCATTAAGCCTTCTAGAAACATATCTTTGTTGATTGGAATAAGAAGCATCAATGATAACGCTCCATAGATTATAGTCTAGAGCCATGAAAAATTCCTCAATTTTGTTTTTCCACGTAGAATAGTTTGTCCCATCAAATAGAAGTTGACAGATATGAGATTGCCCTTTTGCATAGATATCAGGACTAAAGGCGGCCATTAGAATCTTTTTTTTTTTAAAAAAAAAGAAAATTGGCTCCAGTCCCTATTGAGAGTTTATAGAACCCAAGAATGATGAAAGAGAGAAATATGATACAAGATAAAATGTCCCAACACTAGAACTTAAGATAAAAGAAGTACTCAAAGAAAGAGAAGTAAGAATTTATGGTAATTCGACAAACCTATATCTACTACCAAAGTGTACATTTAGCATTTTTGGCCTGCACTTTATAAATAGAAATAAATTGATACAAGATACAAAACACCAATCAACTAGAACTTATATCGTTGGATGCCTAACTAAATCACAGCAATCTCAATGTCACTCACTCAACTATTTGTGAGCTAGTATATGCTTATCAAGTCTACTATGTTTCGTACCTTTTACTGCAGGCTAGACGACATTAAAATAGGTTATGCTAGAGTCAATATTTTCCACAAATACAATGGCTTAATATAAGTAGTCCGGTTTGCAATTTTCCTTCTTTAAGTGACAGACATATCTTTCCACTTATCTTTGCATGGACCAACTGGGTAAGTTGCATTAATAATGCAACGGTCACTTTCTATAATTAATTCCTGTCAAGATTGAAGAAAAGCACTAAGATGAAAAAAGAAAGAAATAAGTGTTGGTTGGATATTATCAAAACATAGTCAGAGGAGATCCTAACATTTTGTATAATGGACTTGTATCTCATGTAATTTCAAATGACAAAGCGATATGTATCGATGTGTTTATTTTAACGAAAACTTAATATAGTATATAAATCATAATTTAATATATGTAAAGTCTTATATACCTAGTTGGGGGTTCAGCTTGCTAGATTTACAAGCTAACTCAACTCATATTGTACTCTTACTCTATCAGACTCTAAGAAAGCCATCATCATCATTCTTTTCTTGCTTTTTTTCATTACTTTTTTGAGAATTTTAGATTTGGATTTTTTTTTATTTTCTTTTTATTGCATTGTAGACAAGTTTTTGAAAGCATAACATGAAGAAAAAAAAAGGAAAAAAAAGGAAAATTTAGCCTAATATTTGTTTAAGCAATGAAAGTAGCTATAAGAAAGGAAAATTGAATGGATCTCGAATGATCCATGTTCGGACCAATTTCACTTTTAAGTTAAATTGTCCCTTCAAGGAAAACTTGAAACTAGGTAAAATAGTGGGCGGGATTTCGTACAATTCAAGTGAAGGATAAATTTTTAAATAACAATATGGCAATATTGCAAAATTTAATATTATTTATTTTTTGATTCATAATAATCTTGAATCATATAATTAATCCATGAATTTTTAACTTCAACTAGAGTAATCACACTTTGGTACAATAATAAGTTGCTCCAAACTTAGCTATTCAGGGTAGACTTGTCAATATCATGCACCTTTATAACTCTAGCTATTCAATCATCTTGTGTCTTTTGTTGAGTAGCTAATCAGTTCATTAACATCGTCCACACACTTGTACGTAGAAAATTTAATATTTAAATTTATCAAATCTTAATATATGTGTGCATTTAAATATTAAAAAAAAACAATTTAATATTTTTTTATTTTTGAAAGAGCTTCTTTCTAACATCACTAGTGCCTTCAAGGCTTTTCAGCTTTATTGAGAGATATGTTTTGTTTTCTATTCTCTCTTAATAGATTTTTTCACCATGAGCTCAGAGATCTTAAAACTTCAAATTAAACAGCCACCTTGACAGATCTTGATTAAACCTATAGAAACATCTTCAAATTTATTTTATACATTATATTTTCTTGTTTTCTTTTTGCTCTTTCTTTTTTCTTTCTATTCTCACAACCTCATGACTTGGAGGCTCTTATATCACTTCTTTGAAAACGTGTTGGGCAAAATCAGATAATTCATACACATTAAAGGAAAAAATAGAAGAAAAAACGCTTCTCTCCTTTATTTCAGGGGACTTCGAATTATTTTAATCAAATGATAGAATACATATTTATGGGCTTAGGCTTGTTTAAACAAAATCTTAAAACGTACATTATACATAAATCAGAATTCACTGCATGCTCTCTCTTTTGTAATACTTGAACCAAACCTATAATACATATGCCAACTCAGATAACGCACCAAACTAATCCATTTATTTAATAAACTTATATCTAGATTAATAAATCAAGTTTATTTTACAAGAATGCCTAATGCCCTTGACTCAACTTGGATATAAATATATCAATATTTATGTCAGAAGTGCCACCCTCACTCACTGCCTCTTTAGCCAAGTCCCTCCACTTGCTAGCGTTCCTTTTCATTTCTTTTCCCTTCTGCTGCTCCATCACTTCCCTAATACAACCCTCAATCTCTCCTCTTCTAACAATATCATTTTCATCAACCCTAACCCTGAGACCTATGCCCCAAACATCTTGAACTAACTTAGCAACAGTCATTTGATCCGTCCATTGCGGCAAAACCACCATTGGCACGCCCAAGCTCAATGCCTCAGTCGCTGAGTTCCATCCACCATGTGAAAAAAAACAACCAACGGCTTTATTTGATAAAACTTCTAACTGAGGGCTCCAGTTTACTAACAAGCCCTTATCGCAGGATTTTTGCACGAAATTTTTTGGAAGCATTTCCTCCTTGTCAGAAGCCCTAACGACCCATAAGAAGTCAAAATTGGTATTGCTCAAGCCCCATGCGATCTCTTCCATTTGTGTTTTGGGAGGATTGCCCATGCTACCAAATGCTACGTAGACAACTGAGCCTGGTGACTTAGTGTTTAACCAATTGATGATAGTTGTTGAGGGGTCTGATTCGGAAAGATTGATATCATACTTGGTGTCATTTTCAATTCGGTTGTCCAAATAGCACGATGGGATTGTTGGACCAATTGTTAGCATTGGACACACTTTCGTCATAGAATCCACAACCTGTTAGAAAATGAATAATATAGATGATGTGTTGGAGCTTCCACCTCCCTTAAGTGTCTACAAGTTAAAAGCGATTATTTAGATGGATATATAAATTTTTTAAAACATTTTAAAAGATATTTGATAATTTATAAAATATTATAAAGTGTTTTTTAAATTTTGTAAATTTTTAAATTAACATATTAAGATCTTATGAATTCTTTCAAAAAAAGTAAAGAGTTCTTCATTTATTTTTAAAATTTTAATAATCCTTTTTTTAATTTTAGTCATATTATTTATAAATTTATCATTACTAAATATCTTAGGAGTTGTATGATCTTATTGTATCCAAATTTTTTTAAGAATTTATTTTTAAAACAATTTTTTAAATAAGTTTAATCAAACTTCCATGCTAAGACATATGATCAGAGTTTAATTGAACGAGATGCAAGTTCTAATCCATGGCATGAACAAATTATCATAGGCCTTTGGTGTTCAGCGAAACCCCTTTAATTATAAATTTATTATTTTTAATATCTTATAAGTTCTTAATGCATATTTTAACAAATACTTTAAAAATTCATTTCTAGATAGAATATTAACATATTTTAAGGTCCAAAAATCAAACACTCTCTAATCTGATTTGATGAATTGAATGCAAAATCCGTATCTGCAACCTGAAAATCATTAAATATCTTATTAGATCATTAGTAGGCCAGGTTTGGTCGCATATATTTCAACGCCATATAAAAATTACTTTATATCGTAAATGAATTCACAACAACGACTTCCATCGAACTTGGCTCATGTGGGCATCCTCTTTTGATGTGTTTTCCAATGAGTTGTCTGAAATACTCTCATCTCTTATAATAATTAATTAACTATCATTCATAATTTATATTATATAAAAATAAATAAATACTATATATAAATTTTAATACATGCGTTGAATATGTTAAATTGCTAGTATATATATATATATATATATATAATAACAAAAAGATATTTGGTGAGAGGTTATTCAAAGGCTTTATCTTTTCTCTCGGCTGCCCTACCTTCCACGTCAACAACGACGCAGACTACACAAACTCCACTTGGAACTAAATGTATATATGATTACGACAAATATGGTCAAAAAATAACAAGGATCTTTCTCAACCACAAAAGTTGATCAAAAAATCTGATGAAAATACACAGAAAGATAAGGTTTCTCGCAACTGCCAAAGTTGAATATAGAGAAATCTGCATTTTCATTTTTTCTTTATGAAGAGCATATACTAGTGATGGTGTCCGGCTAGTACTATTTAATTTATTAATTATTTTTTGAATAAAATATTAAATAATTTAATTCATTGTTAAACAATAATAATAAAATTACACTCCGCATATTAATAACAAACCTAGCAAATACTCTGATTTGAATCTTTTAAATCCGAAAAAATTTAAACTGTTAATTTGTACCATAAGTGAACATTCCCATGTGGACATAGAGAGTGTAAAGTTCAGAATTATATTACTTGTAAGTGTTTTCCTCGAATACTGTACAAATTATTAAGCACTAAATTATTAATGTTTTGGTTAAAGAAATCAACATATATAGCATCGCTTGGAAATTAATTCTTTAGGCTAGCTAGGTTAATTAGGCCTAATTTCCAGCAATTTCACAGTTGGAAAAATGTCATATTTAATTTTTGTGTAGAAATAAATAAATATATATATATATATTCTTAGAATGTTTATTTGAAAATATTAAAAATATTAATTAACTAGAGTAAATTTAAATTGAAAATTCATTAAATTAATATTTCTTATACGGGCGTAAAAGTGTCCTCCAGCAATTCTTCTTCAGTCATATTAATTGCAAACAATAAAATTACTCATTACTCAATATATATATATATATATATATATGTTGTAGAAAGACAAATAAATAACTTACTTTCTCTTCCAACTTGTAGAATGTGTTGATAAGCACAAAATCAGCCTTGTCCACATTTGAGAACTGCTTCAAGACCATCTCGAAGTAGGCCGGGTAAGATCCATATATATATATGAACGACGGCAAGTCCGGCTGGTCTAGCGGTAGCAGCCCCGGAAGTTCCACCGGCGGCGTTGAGACGGGAAGTGGCAGCAACCCATGATGAACATAGTAGTACACATAATTAACTGCACAAGCTTGTGTGAACAAACAAGCTCCCGTGATGCCACATTTTTGGGCTACCTCCAAAGCCCAAGGCAGAAAGGCATCATAGACTATGCAGTCAATCGGGTTATTGGACTTCTGATAGAATTTTATCAGTTCTTCTAGAGTTTTTGAGCCTGCAATTTCCATTCGCGCCAGGTAATCTGCGATGCTGTCTGCATGTTTAAATCCTCCATCATCGAAGCCATCCGAGATTGTGTCGATGCCAACAGTGTCGGTTTTAGGGCTAAAAGTGTTGGAAATGTAGTTGGTGATGGCAAGAGTGGCTGTGGCACCTTTGGAAACTAAGCGCTTGCAGAATTGGAGCATGGGATTTACATGGCCTTGGCTTGGATAAGGAACAGCCAAGATGTGAGCTCTATGGGCCTCCATATTTGAGTCTGCTTTAAGAGTGCCTGTACATGTAGAGAAATAAGAATCACGTGGAAGGACATTTTTGATTGTCACTGTATTTCTGTCAATGTTTCCATTCATTTCATACTACTCAATCATTGACGTCAAAATTTTATTTTATAATATCAAACAGATAATATCAAATTCTTTATTTGATTTGTTGGTAAAATAAACATTATAATGTCAGTTAAAGTAGTTACTATATTTAAATTAAATCTGATATTTAAAAATATAATATTCATATTTTTTAAATAAATTAATAAAGAGGCAGGCTTTTGAGGCATATCTTAATTTTACTAAAAACAAAATACTTTATATGCTTCGAATTTGATCAATTGCTATCAATTGGACTAATGGGTTTAGCAAAGTTTAAAAATTGTACAACAGCCCATTTTGAGCTATTTGAGCTGAATTTGTTTACATTGTATATATATGTATATTATATGTACCCATTATAATGTTATGATTGACATCCTAATTGAAAGTGAATCTTATTACATAAAAAAAAGGATAAATATTAATATTCAATTAATAAAAAAATTATTACTATAATTGAGTAAATTACCTATTTTAGAAAGCTCACAAATTATATATATATCAAAAGATAATATCTTTAAGTAACAAATAAAGAAAGAAAAACCTCGTAATTCTGATACAAATCAATTGCAAATCGTTAACATTTTTCTTGATTCTATTACCTTCTTAATATTCTCATTATTCTCCATATAAATTACATCAATATTGGAAGTCAGTCAATTTCATACAGTGAACAAAACATAAAATTATGCAATTAAAACCGCAACAACAAAATCAATAAAAGAATGAAATTAAATGGCAATATCTTCTTTCTACTCATGTGAAAATTTTGTATGGAGAAACTTGATGGCTCTCTTCTCCAAGATGTGAAATTTTGATGATAGGAAAAGATTTATTTGAGATTTGGATATATTTTCATTCTTTAAATTGTGTTTAGATACATAAAGTAGAACAATTTTAATACAGCTAGACATCTTTGATATTATCTCATCAATATATAATGTCAAATCCTCTAGTAGATGAAAATTATGAAATATTATCAAATATATTGAATGGTGGATGAAAGAAAATAAGAGATAATATATAATCATATTGGTTAGAAATAAAAATCAATAACTAATGAAATTTTTTAATTGAATTAAAATAGTCAAAATTCTAAGAATTTGACATTTTTTCTAAAATTACACAATTAAAATCAAAATTGCACAATTAGATAAACACAAAAATTGTGATATATAATAATACTTGCATGTACCCCGTGCGATGCACAGAAAATAATTTTAAAATTGATATAATTTATTTATAATAATATTCATTTTACTTCATGTGATTAAAACATAAAGCATAATTATTTTTAGCATTTAATGAAGGAAAATTTATTACTAATTAAATAAATTAATATGAATATTTCAATTAAAAATATTGCGTTAGAAGATAAACTATACTTAAATAACTTGTAAAATATCAAGAATTGCTAACTCTAAGTTTATAAGTTATACAAAAAATTATAAAAAGATAAAATTTAAAACATGAATAAACATTTAAGAAAATAAAAATGGTGCAAAAATATATCAATTGATAAAATTTATTAGAGCTCATATTTATTAGATAATTTCATTATTTTGTATGTCCATTTAATGTTTGACACTTAATATTAACAAAGTGAATATAAATTACTAAATATAAAATATATCAATTGTGGGAGTGTAAGAACAAATTTTCTTTGTCTATAATAAATAAAATTACAAGACAAGAAATATTGTACAAATAAAATTAGAATCTATCAATCAATCAACTATGGATTATATCTCTAATCTAATCCTCTGATTCTTCCATTCAAAATATAATTTTGAATTTAATGAGCTCTGCAAAAAATGCTTTAAACTCCGTGGATCTCCCTTAAATTTGACTTGAATAAAAATAATGCCAACACGAGGGTTTCACTCCTTAATCTTGAATCAAACGCTATAAATATATGAGTTCCACGAAGAACACCTTGAACATCATGGATCTCTTTGAATAAAAAGAACGTCAATTTGAGGGCTTCGTACCTTGATCTCGAATCAAACGCCAAAAATAAATAAGTTCCGTGACGAACACCTTAAACGTCATAGATCTCCTTAAATTTGGTTGAGAGAATTGCTGAACTTCTTCCAAGTTTCTCTCATCTACTAGAATTTGTTTTGGCTCAAGTAAACTATAATCACTCCTTTATATAGGTGCTTGAAGGAAGACTTTTTGATTGACTTGAATCCTTCAAAGGCTATCTTTTTGATAAGATAATATTAGATATCATGAGATAATTTGGGATATATTTGATTTGGTAATATCAAATATCAAAAGATAAATCAGTATCAAATATCTTTGATTTGATTGGTCCATAAATGTAGATACTTCATCTTTGATGCATGTCAGTGCTCAATTTGAATATAAAATAAATACTAAATTTCTAATTAAAATTAACTATTTATCTTTTGAAATTAAATTTAATATATCTCAAAATTTAAATAGAAAATTTTAAATTAATATTTAATATATTATTTTACACGTGTCACTTTTCAATTCGTCAAAATTTAATATATTTACAAATTCCTCCACTTCAATGCTTGACGAATAGGAGCAAATCAAAAAAGACGAAACTTGAAGTTTTTTAAAAATATATATAAATATATATTCAATGATATATGTGGGCCAAATAAAAGACCACATTAAGATTCTCATCAAAGAACTATCACTTCTTCACATAATAATAAAAAAAAAAAGACCACAGCAGCATCTTTTAAATATATAAAATAAATGGCCCGTGAGTGTGGCCCACAAAATGATTGGTGTTTTAAATTTGCCAAGCAAACATTGTAGCATAAATTGAGAGGCTCAATTCTATTTAAATTCCTTCTCTGTTTTCCGTGTGTTTCTTGAGTGTGGCCAACAAAATTTAACGTCATCCCCATTACCTTATTCCCATGGCCCATCACAATTTTTTTTATCGGGTTTAAGAAAGCAACCCAATTTCAATTACAAACCAAAGCTTTAGACTCGAGAAGAGTTCTCTACACCCCAATTGGACGATTTCAGATGCGAGCAATTCTCTAGGACCTTTTTTCTTCTTCTTCTTCTTTTTATTTAAAAAAAAAATCTTCTGCCTTTATCTTCTCTTGAGTATGCTGAGGACAAATTTGAACTTATATTCTTTAAAACTCTCTTCCCAACAAGATTGAAATATGAACAAATAAAGAGTTTGAGTCTCACTTAAGCTGTTCGACTTTAATGAATGCCTATAAAAAGGATTTGATTGAGTGGTCAAAAACACACAACAAGCACCTTAAGAATTTACTCTGCTAATTGTTGAGAATTTGCTTTTGATTGTTGGTATTTGCTCTTCATTGTTAGGTGTAAAACTTTCATTTTCTCTCATTCATTCAATACTTTATCTATGCATACTTCATGTTTGATAGAATGTCCCTTTGAACATACACCATTATTTTCACATTCTTATGAATTGGATTCTCCATTAATTCACATGAGCATTAAACATAATAATTCTTCACATCAATCTTCTTTAAATCACATCCCCCCCTTTTTTTTTTCTCAATAACTTGATTAACTTTTCTTGTGTCTTTGCAAATTGCATTATGATTTACTTTAAGGATGTTTCAACTGGCATTGGAGTACAATACTTAATTATCCTTGATGAAGACAATCAATCTATGGAGAAGGGCACACTTTGACTACTTATAATTCACTTATCGGTAGATACGCAACAAAGTGGCCACGGCTGACTAATTCCTTTCATATTGAGAAGTGGTCTTGGGAGATCAAAACTTCCAAGGCATGGACTTTAAGGGTAACTCTTCATTGTCTTCCAAATGAATTAATTCGCCGTCAACAATCAAATGAATCAATTCCTTTGCCAACATTGGGTCACAACATTATTGAGGGAAAAACTAGATGGGGAGAAACCCTTCAATTTAATGGTGAATTCCATTATGTCAAAGGATGTTGGGAGTGGACTGAAGATGTCCTTAGTCGATGCAAGCACAAGTTGATTGCTGTGAAAGTACATGATCCAGTGTATGCTTCATTATTCATATATGATCGAAATTATGAGATTATCAATGCATTTTTTATGGCATGGTGTCCACTTACAAATACTCTTTTCACTTCCTTTGGAGAATTATCTATATCATTGTGGGATTTAAACAACCTTGCAGGCCACCCCATGATGGAAATTTTTTGTGATGAAGTGATTCTTTGTTCCAAGGAGCTTATTAGAGTTGACGAAACAGGAAGTAAATTTATTTCCAATTCTTGCAAATACTTATTTCAAGCTTATCATTTACTTCAAAGGGGTGCTCATGGAGGTCAACTTTCTCAAGTTACTATAGAGAAATGTATGAAGTATTAGTCCTAGAAAGTCATAAAATACCATCAACCACCACCATGCAAGGAGAAAAAGACAGTTCAGCCCAATTCAACTCATAATCCTCTTAGTGATTTTGGCATTCATGGAGAATGGTCTACCCCAGGGGAGGTATTATTTTTAAAACTTGGGATTCCTGGAAACTTGAGAGAAGAAACTTATTTGGCGGCATTTTTGGCTTGTTGGCTTTGTCGTTTGTTCTTCCTACCAATGATGTTAATTCAATACATCCAAGTACTTTCAAGATAGCATGCATCATGGCTACCGGTAGAAAGGTTAGTCTTGCTATTCCAGTTGTAGTCAGCATCTATAATGGTTTAAATAAAATTTTAGGTTCCCCGAGGCTGAGTCATGTCCATTCTTCTTTTCTCATCCATTTTATTTATGCTTAGTTAGCGAACTACTTCAAAACACATTATCAAGTTTGACAAAGAATATGTGGCCCAAAAATGGCGTTTTATTCTGGCAACGGTGGTGCAAAATATTATGATCTGAAGGAAGCTCATAGGAGAAATCACAAAGGGGATTTTGTTTCCTGAACTTGCACCATGATTACCAGATACATAGGACTTCCATATATTGATGATGGCAAGGCTAGAGAATTGGAGCAAAAATATTTCATTGCTATTTGCTCAAATTATCTTCCTTTGTGGCAAAGTGACTACCTTATTATTGAACCTTATAATCCTCATTGCTTTAGTCGTCAATTTGGATATTATCAAGAAGTTCCTAGAATTCTTGCTCATGATATTCGCACAACCAATTTGGATGAAGGACTTTGCTATTGGCATTTATGCACTTTGCATAATTCTATGTCTACAGCATGGCTTCCTCGTGTGCCCCCAAATGCAAAAAAATTTTCTTCGGATGCTTACAATAAGTGGTAGACTAAAATTCACGGAGATTACTTTGATGAAAATATTGCACAATTGATTGACTTGAACTCAATCAAAATTTCCTTTAAAGACAAGGATCATGATAAAAGGAAAAGACCATCTGCTCAAACTATTCAAAATCCTTCCAACCTAGAAGACATTGAGCCTCCACAAGAAAAGAGAAGGAATTCTTAATATTTAGAAAAGAGCAGCAGTAGTAATGCAGATCGTCATTGGAAAAGGCTTAAAAAGGATCTTGAATCTCCAAAGCCAAGTGATTCTTTGCTAATATAGAACTTTGCCAAAGAGGTTATTTTCTTTTCTCTATCTTTTTTCTTCTTCTTTAAATAAGCCCCATTTTGGTCGTTTGCTCACTCAAATCATGCAATATTTCAGCTGGAAAATGAAATTCTTAATGTTGATGAAGATGAGACATCCCAAGGTAATCAAGGATCAATCATGGGACCTAACTTATTGGCTATAAACACTCCAATTGACACAACCATTACAAAATGAGAAATTCCATAGCATGAAAACTAAACAACCATCTCCTTGTGCTCCAGTTTTAGTGTTTGAAGGTGATAAATTTGTATTTAATCATCAAAAAGAGTATCTTCAAATGTTGTGGGATGGCTTCTTCAAGAGAATAGCAAACACTCCACTTGATTCCATTTCATCTATCAAGGATGGTGTTCAATTTGTGCTTGAATCAATGAGAGGCTTTAACAAATTTGACATTTCCAATGTGGAAGAATTACTGCAAGTACTTTTTGACAAGGCTGCTGCTTATGAGGAGACAAAGTCAGCGTCTTTTGAGAAATCATCCAATGAAATTCTTGCACAACAACTAGATGAAGTCAAAAGTTATTTCCATAATGCTCAAAGTAGAGAAAGCAAAGAAATGAACCAAATTCAATCCACCCAAGAAGAGTTGGAATATGTTGGGAAGGAGCTTGAAAAATTGAAGAAATGCAAAAAGAACCTGACTTCATCATTGAAACACGAACAACTTCTTCAAAGTGCTCAAGCTAAAATTCGTGAGATTGAAGAGAAAATTGCTGTTATCAAGAATACTCCTCCATTGAGTAATAAATTGGCCGAGAATTTGTAAACTTCGATGAAACACTTGGAGGCTATCAAGGAAGAATTGAAGAACTTGAGTCTTTTTACTTGAATTTATTTAGAACTTTTTGCTCTTTTTTTTATAAACTATGCTACATTTGTTATTTTTTTTTGAGATTGCACAGAAGATATCTTTCTTTTCTGTCTTGCAATCTTTTAATTTCTCATCTTTTTTTTTTTTGAGCAAGCTTAAATTAATTAACTCAAACAACTAAACTATATATATATTTAACTAAAAAATATACTTAAACTTAATAAAAACAACTATTTTTTTTTAAAGACTCTAACTCAATAAAAACAACTAAACAACCTTTTTCTTTTTTCTTTTAACTCAACAAACTAATTAACTCAAACTAATAAAAATAACTAAACTATTATTATTATTATTGTTATTATTATTTTTGTGACTAAAAAAAACTCTAACTTAATAAAAACAACTAAACAAACCTTTTTTTTCTTTTAAACTCAACAAACCAACTAAAAAAAATAGCTAAACTATTTAATTTTAATTTTAATTTTAATTTTTAACCTAAAAAAACTCTAATTTAATAAAAACAATTAATTTTTTTTAAAAAGACTCTAACTCAATAAAAACAACTAAATAACCTTTTTTTTTTAACTCATTAAACTAATTATCTCAAACTAATAAAACAACTAAACTATTATTATTTTTTTTGCGACTAAAAAAAACTCTAATTAATAAAAACAACTAAACAACCCTTTTTTATTTTTTTTAAACTCAACAAACTAATTAACTCAAACTAAAAAAAACCAACTAAACTATTTGATTTTTATTTTAACCTAAAAAAAACTCTAACTTAATAAAAACAACTAAACGACTTCTTTTTTTTAAACTCAACAGACTAATTAACTCAAACTAAAAAAAAAAACAACTAAACTATTTTCATTTTTATTTTTATTTTTTATTTTTAACTTAAAAAAAAGACTGACTGAATAAAATAAATAAATAAATAACAATTTTCTTTTCTTTTCTTTTTTTGAATAAAGAAAAAATATAATTTAAAATAATCTCATGACTGAACTTAGAGAATATCTAAGTTGCCTAAGTACCTGATGAGGGATCAAGTCATAACATAGTTCAAAGAAAGCAATATTTTGGAGGGGGGTGCTGTTCACAGTTTATATTCATACGGGCCAAGAGTATCCGTTGCTTAACCACCTTGGACTAAGTGGGAGTATTTGATATTTTAACCAAATAAAATACCTTTAGTGGGGTAAGTTAGTAGCTTATCCACATGCACTACCTTTGATGGGTATCGTTCACAGTTTATACTCATATGAATCAGGAGTAACATGCATTTTAGGCTCATGAGTCAAGGATCAACATGCAGTTTAGGCTTGTGTGTCAAGGAGCTATCTTCCAACTTTATGCATAGTAGTGCTTCAAGCACTTCCCATTTATAAGGCCAATTCTTAATCCATCTTCAGCAACCAACATAGATGCACCATTTGTATAAACTTCTTTGACAACATAAGAACCGTCTCATTTTGATGTCAAATTATTCCCAGTCCGATGAGTTGTGATTATGGGTTTTCTCACAACAAGCACCAAATCCCCAACTTGAAAAGATCGTGATCGCACTTTCTTGTTACATGCCCTGGAGAGATGAGCTTGATAACACTCAAGTCTTTGCTGTGCTTCCAATCTTTTCTCATCAAGGGCCCCCAATTCTTCAAGACGTAGGGATGCATTTTCTTCCTCAGTCAATCCCTCTTGTAAGATTATCCTCAATGAAGGAATTTGTTGCTCAAGAGGTAAAACTGCTTCAACACTGTAAACCAATGAATATGGAGTTGCTTGTGTAGGTGTTCTATGAGTAGTTCGATATGCCTATAAAGCTTCTCTAATTCTTTCATGCCAATCTCTCTTTGATTTTAAAACTACTTTCTTCAGCAAATTACACAAAGTTTTATTGAATGCCTCAGCAAGACCATTAGCCACGGTATAATGCACGGAAGACTTTCTTTGTTTGAAATTAAACTTTTGATAGAGTTTATCTATCAGACTATTTCTAAAGGGCTTTCCATTATCGTTGATTATATATCGAGGAACCTCATAGCGATATATAATGTTAACACGAATAAAGTCAGCAATATTTTCCTTCTTTACTTCTTTGTGGGGTACTACTTCAGCCTATAGTCTGTTGCAGCCAAAATATATAAGTGCCCAATAGATGACTTTGTCATGGGCCCAACCACATCTAAACCCCAAGCATCAAAGGGCCATGAAGCAATAGTCAGATGTAATGGCTCTAGTGGTTGGAGAATGAAATTTGCATGAAATTGGCAAGCTTGACTTCTTTTAGCATAATCTATGCAATCTTTTACCATTGTCAGCTAGTAATAGACCATACTTTTTATACAAAAATGTAATTTTGGATTAGACTGGTGGGTGCCGCAAACTCTAGAATGAGCTTCTTCTATAGCTTGGATAGCTTCATCATTACTTAAACAATGTAAAAAGACCCCATGAAATGATCGCCTATAAAGTATACTTTTGTAATAGGTGAAGCGAGCCGCACGATGTCGGATGTCATCTCTTTAACGTGGGTCATCTGGTAACTTTTCATACTTTAAATAGTCCATCAACTGTTGGCACCAATCTTTTTTTTTTTTTTTTTAATTTCGAATACTTGAACAATATGGCTTTCATCTTCTTCACAATCCTCATCCTCAAAGATTGGCGGTACAACCCAACTTTTATATATTGAAATTCTCACTTCACTTTCAGGTACAACAACTGAAGAGGCTAATTTAGCTAATGTATCAGCTTGCTTGTTTTCCTTTCTTGGCACATGTTCAATTTCTACATCCTCAAGCCATCCAATGAGCCTTTTTGCATAATTAAAGTATGGAGGTAATTCAATCTTCTTGACTTCATATGATCCAAGCAACTGGTTGATCACTAACTTGGAATCTCCATAGACTTTAAGGTGCAATTATTTTATATTAACCACCATTTCCAACCTAAGAATAAGAGCTTGATATTCAGTAACATTGTTGGAACAATTTTTGGTTATAGTGAAGGAATATGGTAATACTTCATCATTAGATGTGATGAATACCACTCTAGCACTAGTCCCTGCTCTGTGGGATACTCCATTAAAGTACATCTTTCAAGGAGGTGTAATCTCGACCACCAAGACATCTTCATCGGGTAAATCATCAAATAACTCCTAGTCAGCAGGGATGGGGTGATCAGACAAGAAGTCAGCCAAAATTTATCCTTTTACCACCTTCTGTAGAACATAGATGATTTCAAATTATAGCAGCTAAAGGTACCATATTGTGAGTCTATCAGAGAGGATAGGTTTTGACATGACATATTTTAGCGGATTTGCTTTTGAGATAAGACGAATAGTATGAGCTTGAAAGTAATGCTTCAACTTTTGAATTGCAAAAATTAGAGCCAAACATATTTTCTTAATTGGTGAATATTTCAACTCATTTGGCAGCATCATTCTGCTCAAGTAGTACAAGATATTTTCCTTTCCTTTATTATTTTTCTGTGCCAATAAAGCTCCAACAGGACATTCTTGAGCAGCAATATAAAGAATCAGTGGACATCTAGGTATTAGTGTGACTAACACAGGAGGTTTCATCAAATAAGCTTTTATACTATTAAAAGCATTCCTGCAAGCTTTATCCCACTCAAATAGAACACCCTTCTTCATGAGACGGCTAAATGGTTGACATCTACCAGCTAAATTTGATATGAATCTCCGCAAATAAGCTAACTTTCCTTGCAAACTTTTAAGTTCATGGATATTTTGAGGTTTAGGCATTTTTAAAATTACATTAATCTTTAGTTGCTCTATTTCTATGCCTCAACGATGAACAATGAATCCTAGAAACTTTCCTAATGCAACACCAAATGCACACTTTAATGGATTCATTTTTAGTTGATATTTTCTCAAGCATTTGAAACTTGTCTCAAGTCTTGTATGTGATCTTCTTACTTTTTGGACTTGACAACCATGTCATCAACATAACATTCATTGTTCTTATGAAGCATGTCATCAAATATCTTCTGCACTGCCTTTTGATATGTGGCACCAGCATTTTTTAGTCCAAACGGTATTACTTTGTAGTAGTGTTTTCCCTTCGGAGTACAAAATGCCGTCAACTCTTTATCATTTAGATACATGCGTATTTGGTTATACCCCAATAATCCATCCATAAATGATAGTGCCTCATGCCCTATGGTAGCATCAATCATGAGTTCTGCAATGGGCAATGAAAAATCATCCTTAGGGCAAGCACCGTTCAAGTCCTTAAAGTCAACACAAACTCGAATTTGGCCATTTTTTTTCTTACTGGGATGATGCTAGAGATTCATGTTGAATACTTGACTTCTTAAATAAACCCAACCTCGATGAGCTTATTTATTTCAAGTTCAATCAAAAGAACCAATTTGGGGCAAAATCGCCATTGGGCTTGCTTAACTGGACGAATTTCTTTCTTTACTGATAAATGATGGACTGCCATCTTTGGATTTAACCCAGGCATCTCTTTGTATGACCATGTAAACACATCTTTGAATTCATGTAATAGCTCAACATATATTTCTTCTTCCTTAGCAGTCAATAAAGCACTAATGTAGATAGGCCGTGAATCATTGGCATCACCTAAATTGATCTCCTTCAATTAATCTATAGTGGCTTTAACACCTTTTTAAAACTCAAGATGAGTAGTTTCAGTGTCTTCTTTTTCAATCAAAAATTCTTCGCTTAAAGTAATATGGTACGCTGGCACAATATTTTTTTTCCACAAGCTCAATCTTTCTGAATTCTACACATGCCCTTATTTGTCCATCTCTTCTTCTTATATAGATTGCTTGCATGATACGATCCTTTTCACTTATATAACCATTACTAATAAGCTTGAGGATTTGCTTGGAAAGATGATTTATAGCATTTTGACGAGTGTGTCGACTATCAATAACAACAATATGATATGAAGAGGCCACATTTTCTCTACCACTTTTTTTGTCAATTTAAGTTTGTGTGAAGTTATTGGTTTACTGTTTAACCTTCAGGGTTCTACCACATGATATACTCAAAATTGAGCATTGCTTCATGCATGAAGGAATTAAACTCCTAAGCATTTTTGGCTCACTAACCCACTTTAAGAACTTTAGCATTTTTGGTCTCCGATTGTAGGTTCTTTTGTGCTGTTGTTTTCCAAGTCTATTGAAAACTGAGATTTATGGGACTTTCTTCCCATTTTCATCAAAAACATCATATGTTAAGGAAAATTCCTCTCCAATTATATGATTACTGCTGGCTTTCCTAATCGCAATGTGAATAAGATTTTGAGGACCAAATCTAAGTTCTGTTCGAGACCTTTGGATACCTTTTTTTTTTTTAACATCTTTTGGGTAGCATTAAGCCCATATGTTTGCTTGCCGGAGCTTCAAGGAGAAGTCTTCTCAAGATGGAATGTTCTTGCGGATCATATCCAACTTTGACAAGAAGTTTATAAGCTTTTGGATCAAAGTAGCTCTCATTTTGAAGTTGTAAAGATTCTCCATGTTCTTTTTTGACTCCTTGAGTTAGGCGCACAAATCCTTTAAGCGGCTGTGGAGATGGCTTATTCATATCAAGCTTGGTTAGAGCAAATGTTAATTCCTTCAATGATTTAGATCTTACTAGAGGTAACTCACCCTTTACATGATCTTCACTACGACATGTTGGAGTCAAGTCTTTAAC
>JACGDI010005410.1:629920-678880 GCA_014898725.1 Jacaranda copaia | reverse complement strand
GAGAATATCATCAAATATCCCAGAAATGTCCGAATCAAGGAATGGATATGTCTTAACTTGCATCTCCTTTAAAGTTAATTTTCTTTGTCCTCTTTCTTGAGGGATATCTTTATTTTCATCCCTTGTTATTTCTGCCTTCGTACGAAACTTGATGGGTGTTGCATTCACCACCATAGCTTCTTTACTTTGCACTGTCTCAAGAGCTTTGCCCCCTTTCTCGAATTCTTGCTTTTCCTTAGGCTTACGAAACTATTGAATTGGTGGCCCTTCATATATATATATATATATATGAACGACGGCATGCCCTGTTGGTCTAGCGATGCCAGCCCCGGAAGCCCCATCGGTGGCGTTGAGATAGGAAGTGGCAGCAACCCATGATGAACATAGTAGTACACATAATTAACGGCACAAGCTTGTGTGAACAAACAAGCTCCCGTGATGCCACATTTTTGGGCTACCTCCAAAGCCCAAGGCAGAAAGGCATCATAGACTATGCAGTCAATTGGGTTATCGGACTTTTGATAGAAATTTATCAGTTTTTCTAGAGTTTTTGAGCCTGCAATTTCCATTCGCGCCAGGTAATCTGTGACGCTGTCAGCTTGTTTAAATTCTCCACCATCGAAGCCATCTGAGATTATGTCGATGGCAATAGTATCGGATTTGGGGCTAAAAGTGTTGGAAATGTAGTCGGTGATGGCAAGAGTGGCTTTGACACCTTTGGAAACTAAGCGCTTGCAGAATTGGAGCATGGGATTTACATGGCCTTGGCTTGGATAAGGAACAGCCAAGATGTGAGCTCTACGGGCCTCCATATTTGAGTCTCCTTTAAGAGTGCCCGTACATGTAGAGAAATAAGAATCATGTTGAAGGATTGTTTTGACTGTCGCTGTATTTCTGTCGAAGTTTCCATTCATTTCATACTACACAATCATTGACGTCAAAATTTTATTTTATAATATCAAAAAGATAATATCAAATTCTTTATTTGATTTGTTGGTAAAATAAACATTATAATGTCAGTTAAAGTAATAACAATATTTAAAATTAAATCTCATATTTAAAAATATAATATTCATATTTTTTAAATAAATTAATAAAGAGGTAGGCTTTTGAGGCATATCTTAATTTTACTAAAAACGAAATACTTTATATGCTTCGAATTTGATCAATTGTTATCAATTGGACTAATGGGTTTAGCAAAGTTTAAAAATTGTACAACAGCCCATTTTGAGCTATTTGAGCTGAATTTGTTTACATTGTATATATATATATATATATTATATGTACCCATTAAATGTTATAATTGACATCCTAATTGAAAGTGAATCTTATTACATAAAACAAAGGATAAATATTGATAATCAATTAATAAAAAAAATCATTACTATAATTGAGTAAATTACCTATTTTAGAAAGCTCACAAATTATATATATATATATATATATGAAAAGATAATATCTTTAAGTAATAAATAAAGAAAGAAAAACCTCGTAATTCTAATATAAATCAATTGCAAATATTTAATATTTTTCTTGATTCTATTACCTTCTTAATATTCTCTTTATTCTCCACATAAATTACATTAATATCGGAAGTCAGTCAATTTCAAATAGTGAACAAAACATAAAGTTAAGCAATTAAAATTGCAACAACAAAATCAATGAAAGAATGAAATTAAATGGTGATATCTTCTTTCTACTCATGTGAAAAATTTGTATGGAGAAACTTGATGGCTCTCTTCTCCAAGATGTGAAATTTTGATGATAGGAAAAGATTTATTTGAGAATTGGATATATTTTCATTCTTTAAATTATGTTTAGGTATATAAAGTAGAATAATTTTAATACACCTAGACATCTTTGATATTATCTCATCAATATATAATATCAAATCCTCTGGTAGATGAAACTTTTGAAATACTGTCAAATATATTGAATGTTGGATGAAAGAAAATAAGAGATAAGATACAATCATATTGGTTAGAAATAAAAATCAATAACTAATGAAATTTTTTTGGTTGAATTAAAATAGTCAAAATTCTAAGAATTTGACATTTTGCAAAAATTACACAATTAGAATCAAAATTGCACAATTAGATAAGCACAAAAATAGTGATATATAGCAATACTAGCATGTGAATAGCCATAATTTATTTATAATAATATTCATTTTACTTCATGTGATTAAAACATAAAGCATAATTATTTTTAGCATTTAACGAAGGAAAATCTATTTCTAATTAAATAAATTAATATGAATATTTCAATTAAAAATATTGTGTTAGAAGATAAACTATACTTAAATAAGTTGTAAAATATCAAGAATTGCTAACTCTAAGTTTATAAGTTATACAAAAATTTATAAAAAGATAAAATTTAAAACATGAATAAACATTTAAGAAAATAAAAATGGTGCAAAAATATATCAATTGACAAAATTTATTAGAGCTCATATTTATTAGATAATTTTATTATTTTGTATGTCCATTTAATGTTTGACACTTAATATTAACAAAGTGAATATAAATTACTAAATATAAAATATATCAATTGTGGGAGTGTAAGAACAAATTTTCTTTGTCTACAATAAATAAAATTACAAGACAAGAAATATTGTACAAATAAATTTAGAATCTATCAATCAATCAACTATGGATTATATCTCTAATCTAATCCTTTGATTCTTCCCTTCAAAATATAATTTTGAATTTAATGAGCTCCGCAAAAAATGCTTTAAACACCGTGAATCTCCCTTAAATTTGACTTGAATAGAATTAACGCCAACACGAGGGTTTCACTCCTTAATCTCGAATCAAACGCTATAAATATATGAGTTCCACGAAGAACATCTTGAACATCGTGGATCTCTTTGACTAAAAAGAACGCCAATTCGAGGGCTTCGCATCTTGATCTCGAATCAAATGCCAAAAATAAATAAGTCCCGTGAAGAACGCCTTGAACATCATGGATCTCCTTAAATTTGCTTGAGAGAATTGCTGGACTTCTTCCAAGTTTCTCTCGTCTACTAGAATTTGTGTTGTCTAAAGTAAACTATAATCACTCCTTTGTATAGATGCTTGAAGGAAGACTTTTTGATTGACTTGAATCCTTCAAAGGCTATCTCTTTGACAAGATAATATTAGATATCAAGAGAAAAATTGGGATATATTTGATTTGACAATATCAAATATCAAAAGATGATATCAGTATCAAATATCTTTGATTTGATTGGTTCATAAATGTAGACACTTCATCTTTGATGCATGTCAATGCTCAATTTGAATATAAAATAAATACTAAATTACTAATTAAAATTAACTATTTATCTTTTGGAATTATATCACAAAATTTAAATAGAAAATTTTAAATTAATATTTAATATATTATTTTACACATGTCACTTCTCAATTCATCAAAATTTAATATGTTTACAAGAAGAATTTACTTAGCAATGAAATTTTGATTTTTAGCTATATGTTCATAATTTTTATAAATAATTTATTTATTGAAGAGAACTAAATGATTTTCTTATTAAAATTTTTTTAAATAAGTAAAGATTCAACCAATCAAAATAAACTCATCAAAGAACATAATTAAATACAAAAATGAAACAAAAATTCTTTCTTACATGCATATAATTAGAAATGGGTAAATCATATGCTAATAAATTTAATGAATATTTTGTATAAAAATATAGAGTATTCATTCATTCATTTGATGAGAAAATTGAAATCATTTGAACAACTTAATAACATTATAATACTTTTAATATTTCTTTAACATCTCATTATTCAAAGTTCATAACTCAAATACGAAGTATATATAACTTTTTTATCTAGATAAATCGAGAGAGATCAACAAAAATAATATTAAAATAAAAATTGCATATTAAAGATAATTCTTATATGAACAAATTAACATATTTGAAAATAGTATTAAATATAAATATGTAAAATATACATATGTAACACCTCTGAAATTCAATATTTTTGGATATAAGGATTTAGAAATTAAAAGAATTATTGATCGGATTTTAGGGCTTGAAAAAGAAATCTAAAAGGATTTGATTGCAAGAAAATGAGAAATTTTGGGGTTAGATTTATAATTTAGAAAACTTGATTTAACTTTATTTGAAACTGTTGCGGCCGAATTGCAATTTTAAGGACTTGATTGCACACTTTTGTAGAAGCTTGGGGTTTGAATGGAAGTCCCTAAGTCAATTAGGATTTCAGTCTTATTTTTTCTAAATTCTTGGACTTAATTGCGTGGTTTTAAATCCCTTGGGGGCTGAATTGCAAAATTTTAAAATGGAATTTTATAAATTTGGTAGAGGACTTCATTTTCATTTCTTTACCATTTTTCCTTTTTTCCATCTCATTCAACCCGCGACCAACCTTTACCCCGGTGGCTTTCTCACCGACAACACCTCTCACCAAATTGAACCAATCAATCACCTTCCCTTACCACCATCCACACTCACACACAACATGCATGTTCATCTGGTAGCGACACATTGAGAAAAAGAAGGTTGAAAAAACCCACCTTGTGGCTCGATGGTGAACGGCGGAGCAATGGCTTGACTAAGCTTCTAGGCAACGTTTTTAGGAGTTTGTGGCAAGGAGAACACATCGATGACCTTGCATAGGCATTTTGGGCAATGCTGGCGATAGAAAGAGGATGACCGAAGCTTGGTGTGAAGAACTGTTTGGTTACTGTTGGCTTTAGTTGGGGCTTTTCCTAGCAGTGAAACTCATAGCTAGTGGTGCGTTGAATAACTCTCATCAAGAGGAGCAAATTGGTGGTGGTTGCTAGATTTTTTGGAGGTGGTAGATGGTGGCGTTCATGTGGTTGGTTGCTTTGCTCTAGCAACTCCAACACAGTATCTCTAGCTTGTCATGGTGATCATAGTGGTGCTCTCAGTTCATACTTTTGAGGCTCTAATAAGCAATTTGGGTTATAAAGGGTTAAGAATTATACTTTAATTGGTTGTACCTTGATGTAATATGTATTATGTTCCTTTTTCAAGTGTGAATCTTGTTTATGCAATGTGGATCATGGTATAATGGATATATATACGTGATTGTGATTGAGACCCTATGCAAGGAATACCTATTGTTAGTGGCCCAAATATTTTTATGTTATATGATAATTTGGAATTAATTAAGTTAATTAAAGGATTTAAACCTTAACTTGTGGATTTATGGATTTAGAACCAAGTGATAGTAATTGGACCATTATTGTGAATTTTAGATCATATGACGAGAAGGATTATGTGATTAAGAACTAGTTATTTCTTAGTTATTAGACTTGATATGAAATTGGATTGATTTGGAAATAATTGATCTTATTGGTCATTATTGGATCGATAGTGCCGTTTAAACTTTAAACTATCATGTTAATATGGTTATTTAGTGAAATTAGATTAATGATAAGCATGATAGTGATGATGGAAGTCACATATTGATTTTGACTATAATTATACTCTTTTGGATAGGTGACAGAAAAGTGGGTCCGACAGAATAGTAAAAGGCATATTGTAGTAGCTTTGTCTAAAACTAGGAGATGAGGGTCTCCCACGTTGGGTTATTACTTTGTATAAGTTTACTCATTACTTGTTAAAAACCCCTATGAGGGTCTGCCATCCTGGCTTGCAACATAACCCTTGTGAGGGTTAACTTATTTGATTGTACCTGCTCATGAATGTTTGAATTGTATTGCTCATTTATTTGAGATTTGTACCAGATTATACACTTGATCATACTTGATTGCTTGATTTGTATACCCCCATGTGGGTTAGTACTTGTTTCACTCTGATAAGTTAGTTCTTGTTTGTTTTGGTGCCTAGGACTTCTGAGTGTTATATGTTTTATACTTGCTACCGTTTAGTACTTGTCATTGTCTTGTTATTTGTCTCTATTAGTACTTGATATTGTTTTGCATTTGTTACTGTTTGTTGGTTTTCTGATTGTTTGTTATTCATACATTTTGATATCTGTTATGATTTGTGATTGTCATTTGAGAGTAAAGGGACATTAATTTCTATTTTGTGTATAGGATAAGCTGTAAGCCCTAAACTCTCGAGCAACTAATAGGACTTTAATCAATGTTGTATGCATGGGATAAGCTATAAGCCTATGAGACTTAGTTAAGTAACGGGACATTAATCCCTATTGTGTGCATGGGATAAGTCATAAACTTGAAACTCTTGGACTTAGTAACAGGATGTTAATCCTTGCTGTGTGCATGGGATAAGCCGTAGGCCTAGAACTAATGATAGGGTGAATCTAATAAGTTTGTTCAGTTTGATCCATATGTTAACTATAGTTTGATTGTTGTACCCTGCTCATAGAGCAACAAGGGTAGTGAAGTTTCTTAGTCTAGATCAGGATGTTGCCAGGTCGAATTAGCCGTCTATATTTCCTCCTAAACTGATTCGATTAAGATAGACCATTCCTTCTGAGCAAATTTGATTTAGATGATCCCGAGCCATTCGAGCCAATAGTCCCAACCCCTGAGCTAGTACCTCTCAAAAGCTTTGAACTTGTTAATCTTGTGATTGTTCCTGACTGCCTGTAATTGATCCAATTGTAAATTAATACTTGATTGGTTGTATCTGATCTATTCCTATTTTTGTTGTTAATTAATGATTTGTTGGATTGATTTTTCTTGATAGATCCCTATTATCCTATATTATGAATATCCTACACTAAGTCCTTTAGATTTACCCTTGCTCCCCCTTTCCGCGGTTTCTTCTATATTTTTTTAAACATGATTGAATCATAAGCTTGGACTTGCGGTCGGATCGATGAGTATGATTTTATATTAGAATAGCCATGTATATTTTCTAAAGGACATATTTGAGCATGTTTTTGTAATCCTAGAGATGTTATGATATGTTAAGTTTGAATTTAACATCTATAGGGTGTATATATTATGTCGATCATTTTGAAACTATTGATGGTATGTACTTAGCACTTATGTTGTATGTTATGGGATCATTAAGGCTTGCACATAGTGTTTTTTGAAAGTTAATTAAGTAGAAGTGTGTTGCTATCTTTGATACTCTTGTTAGGGTTTGTTAAGTTTGAAACTCATTGCTATTTTTGTCAAGTTTGAAGTGTTTTGATGGGCCTATTGCTTATTATAGATTTTGAACTAAGACTGAACTGAATGATGCTTCAGCTATGGACCATTCTAAGAGGGGGTGCTACAACTTAATTGAAATAAAAAAAGTACTATATGTTGATATTTTTAAATAATATTAAAATTACAATCCTAAGTTGGCCATACAAAATTTAGTTTTAAAAAAATATTGAGGAAATATTAAATTAATGACATTGTTAAAATATTTAAATATATTAGAAAACTATCTAATTAATTTAGAATAAAAAATAAAAATAATTTAAAGATCTGATATAAAAAAATAAATTTTTTTCTATGAAATGAACTTTAAATTAATTAAAAAGAAAAGAAACATCATTATATTATGTTAATCAGGGAAAGAGGTCCTCCAATTTAACATGTAGAATTTTATTGTCAATAATGTAGAAATAAAATGTAAAAAGAATGATTGGGGACTAACAAAAGTTACATATAAAACAAATGAAACATTTTTATGTTGATATTGTGATAAATTAAATTTACAAGATAGAATTTTGTGATAGGAATACTTAATATGGTGCTAATAAAATATTTTTTAAATTATAAACTCATTTAGTGAGATAAAATATGGTTATAGATTTTTTTTCTTTTTTCTTTTAATCATCTTGTGAGATAGAAACCTATATTGCAATTTTAGATAAAAACAATATGATATATTGGTTATGATATATAAGTTGATCGTATTAAAATAAAATATAAAAATAAATAAATAATCAATTAAAAATTTTCAATTAAATTAAAAAAATTCAAAATTCTAACAATTTGACATTTGGCCAAAATTGTACAATGAGGTAAGAATAAAATTGTGGTATACATAGTAGTATAGATTCAATATAGTATGATGGCATGAGACCATAATTTTATAATTTTACCAAATTTTGAGTTCTTAGAATTTTAATTTTTTAATTAAATTAGAAAATTCTCATTGGTTGTTCATTATTAATCTAATATTATTTATTTCATTCAAAAATATCCAAATTTTTTAAAATTATTTTCTTGATTAGAACAAATAATTGTTTATTTACCTCTATTATATTAGAAAAAGATTGCTTCTATTTATAATTTTTTTTTCATCTCTATTCTTTAATATATGAATGATTCCTTGATCATTCAAACTTTACAGATTCATATATTTTTTGTAATTTTTTTCTTTCTTTAATAATTAATTTATATTTATAACAATGTACTTGATTAATATTTTTAATTCTTTTGCATTTCTTTTCTCTACCTCTTTGTGTATGTCATTTTTGCATTCTTCTAATTGTTAGCTTGATTTTTTTTTATCATTATTTTGATTTCATTTTGTTTGTTTAATTTTATTATGTTACATGGAAAAGAGTTTTTGGATTTTAGTGTCTATAATTTTTTCTTCAACCATTAATAAAGTCTATCATCTAACTTTTATTTGTTGTTAAAGTTCGACACCTTCTATATCATTTTGATTATTACTTAATTCAACTTATCAATTTATTTATTTATTTATTTTACTATTTGGGTTTAATATTTTTTGAACATTTGGTTTTTTGAATATTTATATTTTTGAAAGTCCATTACCTTAATTTTTCCTCATATATATATGGAATTCTACATATATATATATATATAAATATGTATAGTTTGAACTCTTTTTAAAAACTTTATATACTACTTTAGCAGTATATATTCTGTAAACCTATAGATCTATTTTAAAAAATTATGAGATGATTGTGTTAATGGAAAATACACTCATTAATTTTTTTAAGTTTATAGCAATAGACATAATTTAATCCATGAAAGTATATATCAAATTTAATGTTTTTATTTTACTTACTTTCAATTTGGTAGAAGGATGAACAACTTCTTTTATTGACCGTTTTTCTATTATTCATGTAATATAATGAAGATCCCTTTTTATTTATAATAGAATTTTTTAGAATAAACATAATAATAAATTTTGTTCACATTTTCTTTTTACATTCTAATTTAATCTTTATATTCTCTCATTAATTCCTATTTTAAAATCAATTTTGAGTTTGTAATTGGTTTATCAATCTATTATTATTATAAATTTTTATTACAACTAGCTTATTCTTTTTTTTTTTCGCTTACATGGTAATTAAATAATGAATCTAATTAATAGACTTTTCTTATTAACTTATATTCTAATATTATTTTCAAATTTATAATTATTTTACAAATTTATTTGATTCTTTTACTTGTTATCTTTTTACAATCATAATTTTGCCGTGAATTAGTTGATTTAATCAAAATTTAAATAAGATAAAACTTTTTTTATTATTTTTTGTGGACAATTATTTAATTGTATATATTTCAACCTAATATATAGTCATATTCTTTTTAGTTTAGAGTGATTTTAAAATGCTGCAATTTTAAGTTTTTTCTAACAAATTTTAACCCATTAATCTTGGTCTCTGTACTTCTCATATGTTCCATATTTTCTAATACAACTATCTTTTATTTTTTATTGTAATATTTTCTATCTTTTAAGTAAATAGTTATCTTACGCATAGACTTTTATCTTTGAAAGTTTTGTGTTTTTTTATCTTCTTGTTGAATATAATTTTGAAATTTATTTTTCCATAATATCATGTATATAAGACTTTATATTATTTGATATCTTTACATGTTCCGAATTTTTAAATGCTAAATATTTATATGTCATGGTAATATTTTATACTTGTAATAATAATAATAATAATAATAATAATAATAATAATAATAATAATAACCGTTGTAAAAGATTTTCAAGTGTTCAAAATTGTTGGAAGAGATTTTCAAGTGTTTAAAATTGCTTAAAATATATTTGATGTAAAAGTCCAAGATATGAACATTTGATTTGTTTACACTTAAACTGATTAAGCTGATGACCCTTTTCCATTTCCCACTAAATCTTAACTTAATGGTGCATCTTTGAAGCAATTAGATGGATAACATAAATTATCTGCTTGATGAGGGCATGGACCCCTCTTAAAGACATTTTGTCTTCCTAAATTTGAATATGTCTTAACAGAACAAGGATCCAAGTCATTTTCCTTTGAGTTCTAACTCAACCTGTTTTGACCCAAACTACAATCCAATATATTATCTACCATGCAAAAAAAATACTTCAATAGCTATAGACAAAAACAATCCAAACAGTAACATGTCATGTAATTTTTCAATTAAACTCAATATATTCTTGTCTCATTTACAGCTTATCCTTAACTTGGATTGAAGGGCCTATGATGCCAACCTCAACTAACCTAATGCATACTCTTTCAGTTAGGTTAGTAACCAAAATATTTGTGTGGATTTAGACAGAGATCAAGTTCACCTCCTAGATCTCAACCCAAAGTACCCATTGGGTGCCCGGAGCAAACACCCATCTTAAGTGCCCAAAATTGATGCTTGTCAGGCGCCGCTTCTAGTGCATGTGGGCCTCCATGGAAGGCACTTACTTTGGGTGCCCATTGCATGGGTGGTGCATCAATGACATGGGCTGCTATGGTGGTGGGCATATCCTTGCCAATTGTGGACCATCCAAGCTTATCTGGGTTTATGGAGGTCATCCTTCTCATATTGTCACAATGTTTTCTATGTTGTGACCTCTCCTTTGGGTGCATCATTCGACCTACTATTAGTTCATGAAATCGAGTCTTAAGAGTCAAATGATCATCTTTCAATTCATGAATTATTTTCTATATTAAAGTTTAGTTCTAAGTTCGGCACAAATGGTTCTTCCATGATAGGATCAAGGATGCTCCTACCTTTGATAGCCATTTCATTAAAGTCATAGAAATTTTTTGTTCTCTTCTATCTGAGGAGTTAGAAATTTTTAGAGGTAGGATCTTTATTTTTGATAATTTCAAGTTTCATCTTCCTTTATCAATTGATAACATGGTGTTACCTTTAAAGGGACATTTCCTAGTTATTTCAGTAGTAAGTTCTCTCTACCTCTAGATCCTTTATTTTTAGAAATAGTCACGAGTTATGGGGTGTGTCTGAGTCAGTTCGTTCGCAATTTCTTTACATATTTTGAATGATTTTGATAATGCTTAGTGAACTTGAGTCTTCTAATCTCCCTAGATAGTTTATATTCTTTATTTAAGGTGCATAGGACACCTAATGAACCTTTCTATCACATCTTTCCTAAACCTACAAATAGGTTTTTTTGAGTGGTTTACATTCCTCACAAGGCCCTGAAAGTAAAGATTTTTCTCCATGCAAAATAAAGTTTTAGGGTGTTTCTCATTACTAGACTAGTTCTCCATCATTAGTACATTTGGGTAAAGCTCATTGTGACCCATGCCAAAGTTCTGAGGAAGCAGCTCCCACTTTGATGTGACATTTTTTTCATTGTTGATTGCTTATACATAGGCTTTGTTGTATTTTTGTATTTTTCTTTGCACTTATGTCAGTTTTTACTCATTTTGTTCTTTAGCAAAGAAGGTCGACTTTAGGAGGATTTGCAATAAAAGGTCAAAAGAGGCTTGTATGACAGATACATAATGAAGCAGCAAAACAGAGAGGACTCACTAGTTGGGTTGTGTTCAATCTTCCTTCATTGACAATCAAGTGAGATGTGCACTCACCCATCTTGGGTGATGCATTAGGCTAGTTTAGGTAATAGGTTTGAGATAGTGATTTTGAGGCCAACCGAGAGGCGTACACGAGGATCAACTATTGGAGGTACTTGTTGATAGTTTTCTTATCCTATTCATGCCAATAAGGGCACTAGAGTTGCATCATTGACTTATGCTGAGATCTTTATGAAATGTTTTCTAGCATTAATAGTGTGTAAGGTCGAGTAAGTTAATATCATTAGGGAAAGTTCGAAATATACCCTTATTCTCATACGATAGAGGTTTCTGCTAGGGACTTCACTATGACAAGTCTTTAATTCATCACTTAGTTTGTTGTGTATGTGTTTAGCGATGATGCTATGATTAAAGGAATGAGGTTGTAGGATTAGCTCAACAGCATTCTCGAAAGGAGGAATCGTAAAGTTGCTAAAAAAACATAAGCAGTTGAGAACCCGTTATGAAGAAAATAAAGATTGAGAAGAAATTTTTAAAGCCTTTGGAACATGCGCAATAGCACTGCTCTTGAGGATACAAATAAAGATTCAAGGATTTATACAAGTTCTTTGAGGTGTCTGAACTAGAGGTAGATTTGACCATTCATAATTATTGAAGCATGTTTAGCAAGACTGAGTGATATCTTACTGAGAACTTATGATCATAAAATCCTAGTTAATCTTTTTATTGGAGAGTAAGGAGAGCTCCAGAAATGCTAGCACTGATGCCATGGTAGAGGGTTGTGTTGATGCAACTTCACAGGAATAGATGAATATGCACACAAGGAGTTTTAGTTTTATTTTTTCTTTACTAAGGATGATTTAGCATTTTTCTTTTGTATAAATAGTAATTTAGCTCGTTCTTCATTTTGTTATTTTTTCATAAGGCCAAGTGTTGGTGGAAACTTTTTTTGGACTCTTTGATATTATGAAAATTTAGTTCTCTTTTGCTTAAGGAAGTTTTCTCTATTTATTCATGTTTATACACTTAGTCATTTGCATTACTTTAAGTGTTAGTGCATCTTCAATGTGCATTATTACACAGTAGAAGCACATGAACTGGATGACCCCCACATATCAAATTTTGTTGTGAGCCCTACTTGAAGTGTTTTACCACAATCTTGCAACGTTTTGCAAATTGTAAGCTTCATTTGAGCGGTTATACCTAAAGGAAGAAGTATTGAAAGGATTCAAAATAATTGTAAAATAAAGCCAAAATTAACTTGCATTTCCTCTAACCAAAGATCTAATTTCATGCCATAATTAAGGATTCAAAAGTAAGAGAAATTACCTTAAAAAAGAGATTTGAAGGTAACTAGATAGATCTTCCTCTAGAATACTCTCTAAGTAAGATCTATTTCTTCTTCTCCTTAAATCTCCTTCTCCAAGCCTAAGATCGACAACTCTTGCAACGTTTTCTGAGCAAAAAACCTCCAATATGAAGCTAAAGTGGTGGCAAAATAGTAGCAAAACACTAAAAACTGCATGCTAATGAAAATTTGCAAAAACAGTCTTAAACTTAAAGGATTTAAATCACCAACTCAAAGCACACTACATGTTGTGTCTCTAAAGGTAATCTACATACCTAGATACATTCTAAATCCTCACTCAATATGCTAGAATATAGAGGAGGAAAAAGAAAGAAGTATGGAGGAAAAAGTGTGAAGAAGTTGGAAGAGAGAAGATTATTAGAGAGAATCTAGTAAGGTGGTTTTTCTCAACACATGAGATCACCACTTTGAGAGGGAAAAATAGGTAGCAATCAGGCTTCAAGTGGCTAGCCACAGTGGGTACTTATAGTATGATTGGGAAGCTCTTGGAAGCCTCTATCACACGTTTCTCACATGGCCAACTTGCATGCCCACTTGCATGCATAATTGGATTTTAATTTTTGAAATTAAAATGCCAACTTATTAATTTAAAATTGACTATTCCATTTTAATTTTTCTTCCAAAATTCGATTCTCTTATCAATTAAATTAACTCTTTAATTTAATAAATTACTCAACTATTTAAGTTAATTAAATCAACTAAACTTTTAAGTTGACTTGACTAATTAAATTGCCATGTTATACAAAAGGGGTTTGAAAATTGTCATTGAGTCTAAAAAAATAATTTTGTCTGAGAGTGGTGTATTTATACACATGTGCGTTTTCTTTGGCGGAATAGGAATAAACAGGTATGATGCTTTCCCAGGCACATGGTTGTGTGCACCTAAGTGCACAGTATATTGGAACCAGACACCCTAGCACAAGTTTTGCACGCCAAGGTGCGCAACACACTTGAATAGGCAGCCAACTTATGCGTCGCACACCTAGGCAAGAGGAGTGTCGCACCTAAGCACGGGCATTACTAAAACATTGTGCTCTAGCACAACGCAAGCAAGTTTTCTCAGCCAAGTTTAAAGACCCATATGCCAGGGCATATGTTATATGAGTCTCGACGTACAACGCTACTTGAATATTGTGCCTTGGTGTAAGTTTTCTATGCTACGGCACAACATGAGTAGGTTTTTTTGGCCAAGTTTCATGACTCGTGTGTTAGGGCACAAGTTATGTTGGCCTCGGCACACAGTGCATGACCCATGGGCCTGGTATTCCATTTTTGCAGTATTTAAGTTAGTTTTATTTTAGATAAATTACAAAAGACATAACACAAGAGTGCCAGGTGTTTACGTGAGATTTATGGAACAAAAGTTTGTACTTGATATCTTGATTTGAGATCAATAAATTCTGTTCTTTGTCAAGTGAATTAGGCGTGTTGCCGAACCACATTAAATTTTATTGTCAAATTTCATTGAATTGCTTTACTATTACATTCATAGTTAGGATTTGATCATTTCAAGTTACACCAAATTAGTATTAGAGCCAGGATTGATAAAATGTTTGCAATATATGGAAGTTCAGTAGGAAAAATGACTTTAGGCTATGGAAGATAAAGTTTCAAGTCCTCATGTGTCAACAAAGTCTACAAAGAGTGTTAAAGAGTGGAGATTTCTTGCAAAGGCACTGATAGATGAGGAGAAAGATGAGTTTATGGCAAAGGCTTATGGTACTCCAGTGTTATCATTGGCAAATAACGTACTGAGAGAGGTCGCCACAAAAAGTATGCCTGCGGATTATGGTCAAAGATGGGGGGTCTCTATATGACAAAGTCCTTGACAAATCAATTGTATCTGAAATAGCAGTTATACACGTTGAGGATGAAGAAAGGTATATCTATCACTCAGCATATTAATTCTTTCAATAAGGTGATTTTAGATCTTGCTAGTATAGATATCAAAATTGATGATTGATGAGGTTGAAAGTCATTTATAGTAAATTATGTTGTGTTTGGACAAATCCGACTAGGGAGGTCCAATGATCCAATAGTAATATTCTTTGAGGTTTGAGATTTGCAATGAACAGCGAATGTTAAACTAGTCAAGGTGCCTCCGATGAAGGCACTTCGATGCTCAGGTTAGTTCTGATCGAAATAAGGTAACCAAACAGAAGGGTAGAAGTGTATAGTGTATTTGGCATTAACTAGAGTGTAGCTGAAAGTGTGATATTTATGGCCTTCACCTGGTGTGTAATATGTCTAAGATGCCTAAAGAGCTCTTGTCCTTGCTTGTAGGTTATTGGTTATTTCTAATTCTAATACTATTTTAGGTGGCATCACCTCCTGATTTCTAGGATGAACCATACTTCTGTGGTGTGCCTTTCTACCAGAGTTGGTGGTAAGGTTAGTGGTAAAGTTCATGGCGAAGACTGTACCGGGTGGTGTACACTATTAATATGGAGATAGGCTGCTTGTCAGAGCATTAAATATGGTTAGGATATGAGTTAGTGCCAAAGTAGGCACTTTAGTTGATAAAGATTAAACAGATAAGATGGTCAACTAGAGAGATAGTTGATTGGGCAAAGTATCTTGAAGCCTCATGTTAGGTATAGTCGAGAACAATCCATTAAACCAGGCGCTTCTAGTCAAGTGGACCTGCCTAGCTGGGTCTAGAAGTGACGTTTGGGCCATGCATGCTAAGTGAGCTTGAGGGCCCTTTCTGAGGTCGATAACTTATTGGGTTGGGCCTATTGGGCTATCCCATATCATGAGTCCCTCCACTCGCGGTCTTGATCGATCTTGTCAACGAGTAAGAGCAGAGAGTAGATAACTGAATGATGATTATGGTGGTTATGCATATTCGACCAGGGTTCTGACCTCTTGATAGAGGTTTTTGAATACTTGACCAAGGTTTTTAATGGTTTTTTTACATTTAATGCATTGGTTACATCACAGAATACGAAGCACCAAGGGACGGCAGTATAATTATTACTACCACTTGGTTTCTCGCATCTAAATACCTATAAATATAAGGGGTAGAGACAACCATTTACACCTTTTCTGAAATCTGTTCTGATCGAGTTCTTACTTTCTAAGCTCTCTAAATCCTTTCTGCACCTAAAGTTTTCAAGCTACCCACTGTAAGTTCTTCTGCTAGCTTATTTTTTTCTTCTTTTTCTTTGCAAAAATGTCTAGTACTTTAGATAGTGAGAACATTAAGTTAGGGGACGTCTATTTTTAGGGAGAAATTAAGGTTGAAAGTGCGTCTAAAAGCATGCATGAGAGTAGTTTTGATAATTCATCAAGCAATAGCTCGACCTTGAGTAGCTCGAGCACTAAAATGGCTACCTCTTGAGGCGAGGATGGCCCTAGTGAAGTGCCTACATTGTGCGGTTGATTATTCACACTAGACCAATACAACAAAATAGTCTCCAAAATATCCCTAGCTGACCTAGTGTGAATTAGGGAGATGTACCACATTTTGGATGATTATGAGCTTTTGGTGCTTGGGACTCGGGGTAGGATGCATCGACCTCCTAGGGGATGCATAATAGTGTTCAAGGAGGAGTTTAGGTGTTACCTTAGGTTTTCACTAGCCTAAGCTATAATTGTCCTCCTAGTAGGCCCCAAGGTCTGTATGACCCAACTTCTCCCCAATTATTTTGCCATAATTTATAGCTTTGCTATGCCGATGCATATGTTCGACCAGCTAGCTTTCTTTGCCAATTTTTTAAACTTGTCTCATTTGCCAATGTCACAGAAGTTGGATAGTACAGAAGAGTCTGGCTTTTATTATCTGATAGTGCGCCCACATAGAAAGTTCATATTAGCTCTTTCCTCCTCGTATGGCTAGGATTGGAAAAAATACCTTTTTTTATGTTTGAGGGCCTAGAGATTTTTATATTTTGATGGGGTGGTGGAGAGGGTATGTGGAAATGCCAGGAAACCAAACACCTAGTTGACCTAATATTTTTATTCGGGACCTAGTCAAATTTGGGCATATAGAGGCCTCAATTTTAACCAAAAAGAGGTATCTGGTATTAGCTGGCCCATCACCAACTGAGCTCAACTTGCTCGTGGATGGTCAACTAGATAGAGATCTTCATCGATTTTGTTAATTATAAAATTATTTCTTTCAGCTTGATTTTGATTTATTTATTTTATCTTTCTTTGGCATATTAAGAAGAGGTAATGGCTCAAAGTCGAGCAGAAGCTGTAGTGAGAGCACAAAGGAATGATGAGTGTTGTTGAGTAGCTACTTGATGAGAGGCCTTCATAGCAGAGCCAGTCCCCTCAACCTAATCGACCATTGCTTATCGTGCCCCAAATTGAACAAGCACTCAAGCTCCAACCCGCTCAACTAAAGGAGCATGTCAGAAGCAGTCCTGCGAGTTGGCACAAAAGATAGATAACCATGTAGGGAGGCTCGGCACCTAGGAAAATGATGGGTGATAAAGGGAAATAAAAGGTGATGACGGACTACAACGTATTTGATAAGTGTGGTGATGGGGTGTTATTTCAACATCCTCAGCTGGAATCACCCCATTTTAGACTTGACCTCACCATGGAGATAATCGATTTAACCTCTATCCTAAAGGTAGGATGATGGGTGGTGACACCCTCAAGTGGATGATAATCAGGCTTTTCTCTACGGATTAGTAGAAACTTATGAGCTTGAGTCAGGTTGGGGCACTCAGGGCTCTGTCCTATTATTGTAATCTGGTAAGTGTGAGGTCGACTGTTTCTCATCAAATTTTTTTTCAAAAGTTGTACTATTTACTAATGCTCTATATTTCAGGTGGCTCAATTAGGATACAGCCTCTACTATTGATAGGAGTAAGCTTTGGCCAATCGAGAAGAGTTACAAGAGAAAGGGGATATAGAAACGCATAGATTTCAGCTTGAGTCTTCCCAGCTCTAGGTTGACTAGCTAACTAAGGAGGTAGCCGACCTCAAGGTGTAGCTAAACTCTAAAGATCAGCTACTTGTGCAGGCAGTTGAGGAGAGGAGTCGAATAAACTCTATGCTAAAAAAGGCTCACTTGGACCTATTGGTGAGCTACTGCTCAGGTTGAGTGGCTGGTCGCACAAATATGCTTGAGGAGGCTCAAATGGCCTTCACTTGACAATACCCTATAATGCAGTGGGATGTAGTGGAATAGTTCATATTAAGCTTAGCCTTTCAGGATGTGAGCATAATCATGTCAATCAATAATGCTCGTGACATATTCCACACGGCAGTCAAGCAGCTCGAGTGCCTGGGATATGTTTTTTGGTCCAAAGATAAGACCAAAATAAGCTCTGCTCTTAATGATAAGCTATAGTCTGACCTCAAATCGGAGGACGGTGGGGTCAATAGGGCTGAAGAGAAAAACACCATAACAAATGCCCCTATTGAGCCAATGACTAAAACTTAATAGAAACAAGCTGAGGTCGAGGCCAAGTTGGATGGGTTGGTGAATGAATTTACCTTTGTTGAGGACCTTGTTGTCCAACTGAGGGAGGAGCAGGTTGATGTCATACAGTATGTACAGCGCTCAACTAACTTTTTTAGTGATGTCTCGAGGCTTTCCCTAGCCCATCAAGCCATTTAGCCACTCATGTTTGTAATGCTAAAGCTCGATCAAGACTGGCTAGAAGGTGACTAGGTCAGGTCCAGCCAAACTTAATCTTTGAACTTTGCCATTTTTGATGTTGTTTCTTTTTTTTGGTAATACGAGTGTCATTGTAATGATTATTTAATGAATGAAAGATTTGTTTACACATCATTATTATCGAATGCAACTTTATTATCACAATTGTATGAGTGAATAGTAGACAATCATGTTAGTTATCCACAAGATTTATAAAATTTAACAACTTTGCCGTTGATTTTTTATTAATGTTGAGAGATACATATGGTCATGCTAAAGTGCATTAAACTATACAGTCGATTTTTATTATTTTATGGTTGACTTGTTGATTGACTGCTAGGTTGATTATTTAGTTTGGGCTAGAAGCCTTGCGTTTGTAGTGTGCAGCTGTTTTAAGTTGACAACATGGTTAATTTAGAACTTTGGTGTTAGCAGCATGATGTTGCTTGATTGGGCGGCATGATCACTTCTTTGATGACTACATAGTCAATGCAAGACTTGAGTGGTAGCATAAAGCTACTTATTCACTCTATTATCGGGTCAACCCAAATCTTTAATGGGAGCGTGAAGCTACTTATAGTCCTGGGCCTTTTCCATCTTTACAATCATGTCATCGATATAAACCTTCATCAACTTGCTAATTTTATTTTTAAACATAATGTTGACTAGTCTTTATTATGTTCGTCCAATGTCTTTCAATCCAAAAGGTTGACCAAAAAGAAATAGACCCCATTGGGAACAACAAAAGAGGTTTTATCCCCATCCTTGGAGCTATGAATATTTGATGGTAGCCTTGAAATGCATCCGTCATGTTCAATAACTTGCAATCAATAGTGGAGTCTACTAATAAATCTATTTGAGGTAGGGGGTAAGAATCTTTAAGGCTTGCTTTATGTAAATCTCTAAAATTATTACACATACACTATTGTCACTCATTTTTTGGGATGAGTACAACATTACAAAGCCAAGAAGGATATTGAATTTCTACAATATGATCTATATCTTGGAGTTTCCTAACTTTCTCCTCGATAATCTAGGTCCTCTTAGCGTTAAATATTCTCATCTTCTATTTGATCAATTTGTATGAGGAATTGACATTGAGGTGGTGCATGATCACGCTAGGGGTCGATTTCCTGGAGGTTGGATGCTTTCCATGTAAAGACGTTAATGTTTTTTCTCAAGAAATTGACCATATAGCACTCTAGGTAGGGGCCCATATCTATCCCAATGCAAGTTGTCTTGGTGGGATTTTCTTGTTCAAGCTCGACACTTTTAAATCCACTGGGTATCCTCCAACTTCCTCTTTTTATTGGCTTGGGTCTCTTTAGGTTTTTCTATTGAGGCATTCCCCAAGGTCTTCAATTATAGTTAAGTCTTCTGCTTGCTTAACTTGACTAAAATATTGTAACACCTCCAAGCCTCCTTAATGTTAAACAATAGTTTCCCTGCGCTTGTTGGGGTTGGGAATTTGAACTTCATGTGGTAAGTCGACACAATGGCATGAAAATCATTTAGAGCTGGTTGACTAAGTATAATATTATAAGCAAATGGGGCATCAACCACCAGATAGTTAACCATCAAAGTCTTTCTTCGGGGCGCCTCCCCAAATGACATCAATAGGTGGATGGATCCTTCTAGAATGATTTTTGACCCCCCTAAATCCAACCAGAGAGGTATGCATAGGTTCAAACTTTAGCTGTCCCATGTTTATTCTTTTGAAGGTGGAGAGTAAGATGATATTGGCTGAGCGGCAATTATCAATCATGACTTTCCTTACTTCAAAGTTAGCAATTTCAACAGAGACTACCATAGGAAAGTTAATTTTGTGGTCGATATTCTTTCCCTTGAGGTGGGCTAAGTCGCTGTCAGTAAAAGAAATGAGCTCTGTGCTCATTGAAAAATGAAATATTATTTCAATGAGCGAGGTTTTACTTGACCCCAGCCTCTTCTGGGTCTGTCTTCTAGATGATTTTAAGTCCCTCGTAGTGGGATCTCTTGTGATCATATCAATTACTCTTCAAATAGGTAGGCGATCTTCATGGGTGGGTTTCTTTCCTTTGTCTTTTCTCTTTGGGCTAACCAATTTTTCTCTATAGGGAGTTCGATCAGTTTTACCCTCTTCGACCTGTGCATCCATGGTCATATACTTTTTGAGATGGTTTTGTCTAATGAGCCTCTCGATTTTATCTTGGAGGTTGAAGCACTCATTCGTGTCATGCCCCTTTTGTTTATGTAAGTGGCAATACTTCTTCAATTTTTTCATCGTTTTAGTCTCCATCAGCTTTCTTATTTTTTTGAGGAGATTGCTATATTGAATGGAAAATAGAACCTCTCTTCTCAAAATGTTTAGTGGGTGTAGTCATGAAAGTGCTTTATTGGAGATTGACCTCTTTCTTTGTGTTTCTAGTCTTCTCTCTTTTTTATTTTATTAACCTTAGAGGATCCAAACTTAAGCTTGTTCATCTTTTTTTGAGTTATATTTCTCTCCACCATGTTAAGCAGTTCCTCCATTGACCTCAGGTGTTCATGCACCAATACATTATTGTGTTCTTTATGTTTGAGTTCCAAGAATAGCACTTTGATTAGGAACTCAATCCTGGGGTTGTCTATTTTTAGAACCTCCACGTTGAACCTTATGAAGAAGTTACTGGGGGACTCCCTCTCATTCTGCTTGATGGTATGGAGGTAGGTGTGGGAAAGTTTTGCCTTTCTATAGCTGGCAACTAGTGCAAGAATTTGTTACAAAGCTGATCATAGGAGTATAATGACGAGGGTTTCAGCTTCACAAACCAATCAAGCGCAATGGTCTGGAAAGTGGTCACCAATATCTTAGCATGGATATACACATTGTGCCCATGCAATTACATCATATGCTTAGATTACATCAAGTGCTCATTGAGGTCTGTTAAGCCGTTGTATCTTGGCAGTCCAATTGGGACTTTAGTGTTGATAGTAATGTGCTCATCTATAATCCCCTAAATAGAGGATGAGCTTCTCTCTTGATGAGACCTCTGGGGGCTCTCTAGGTTGGGCACTCTATTCATGTTTCTCCTCGAGATCTCATTGAGATATCTGTTTAGTTGTTGTACTTAGTGAAAGACTATTTTCTACTCCTTTTGATTAGCCTGGGTAGTATTCTGATTGAAATATGGTCTCATGTGCATGGCCCTATCGCACTGCGATACTCGAATAGGTTAGGTCGTATGATCTACAAATTCCTCAACTTCTTTATATTGGTTGCATCTGGAACATTCAACCCTATCGCGTTGTGAGGCTCGATTATGTTGAATATAGTGGTCAACAGAGTCATTTTTTTCCTCCCTTAGCTCTGGTCACCCCCTCTCTCTCTGAGAGCATCTAAGACTAGTCTCATATCTTACTGGTAGCCACTTGGATTCCTGGCAACCTCGATTGTCCTAAAGGGACCTTTTTTTCAATGGAGGTAGTTGTGGAGTAGCATTGCCAATTGGGGTTGGCACAATGGTGTGCTTGTTTAATGTATCAAAAAGTTGAGCATAGATTTGAGTAGAGATTTGTTCACTTATCAACTGCCTCAACTGGGGCATAGTTAATGTTACAACTTACTCTTGGGGCACTAGGGCCTAGAGCATGTGAATCTTACTAGGGCAAAGGAAGAGGTAGAGATGCAGACCTTCTGTTATCCTCCCTCTCAAATGTGGCTCTTCTTATATTTACTATTTTTCAGTTGCAATCTCAAAGTTTCCCTCTGATAGTGCCAAAAATAATAAGGTTAAAAGTTGTTTATAGTAAATTAGGTTGTGTGTGGGCTAATCCAACCAGGAAGGTTGAATGATACAATAGCAATATTCTTCGAGGTCTGAGATCTGCAATGAACAACAAATGTTAAACTAGCTGAGGTACCTCTAACAAAGGCACTCCAATGCTTAAGGTAGTTTTGGTTGAAATAAGGTAATCAAACAGAAGAGTAGGAGCGTATAATATATTTAAAATTACCTGGAGTGTGGCTGGAAGTGAGGTATTTATAGCCTTCTCCTGGTGTGTAATATGTCCTAGATACCTCTATTAAGTGTGGAGGGCTCTTGTCCTTACTTAGGGGTTATTGGTCATTTCTGATCTTGATCCTATTCTAGGTGGCATTATCTCCTAGTTTTCAGGATAAACAGTACTCTTGTGGTATGTCTCCTTGCCAAAGTTGGTAGCATGGTTGGTAGCAAAGACTATATTGGGTGGCACGCATCATTAATGCAGAGATATGTTGCTTGTCAAAGCATTAAATGCAGTTAAGACATGAGTTAGCATTAGAGTGGGCACTCTGGTTGATAAAGATCAAACAAATAAAGTGGTCGACAAGAAAGATGGTTGATTGGGCAATGTATCTTGAAGCCTTATGTTAGGTATGGTCGAGAACAATCCATTCGACTAGGCCTTTTAGTCGAGTAGACCTATCTAGCTGGGTCCAAAAGTGATGTTAGGCAGTGCATGCTAAATAGGCTTGAGGGCCCTCTCTAAGGTCAATAACTCATTGGGTTGGGCCTATTGGGCTATCCTGTATCAACGATGAAGAACAAATGCTAATTCTCTCATGTTCTCTGCCCAAATCCTTTGAGCACTTCGTAGCTACTTTATTGTACAAAAGGAATATGATTTCAATAGAGGATGTGAAAGCTTTATTGAATTCTAATGAATTGAGAAAATATGTCCCGAGCAGTAACAATGGTGAAAGTGGGGAAAGATTGATGGTAAATGGGAGACTATGAGAAAGGGAAAAGAGTAGAGACTGATTGAAGTCCTAAACCAAGCCTAGAAATGGTGCTAAGTATTTTAGGTGCAATGGAAAGGAGCAATGGAAATGGAATTATCTGGAATGAAGAAAGGCAAAGGATACAGGTGAAACTTCTAATTAGAAATAAGATGATGTCATATGAATTATTGAGCATGAATCTAATGGTGGGCTTATTCTCAATGTCACTAAGAGTTTACTAAGCTCTAAGTGGATTTTTGGTAGTAGTTGCTCCTACCACATCTGCTCACATGAAGATTGGTTTACCATTTGTCAAAAATACAATGGTATTAAAATTCTTATGGAAAAGGATGCTTCATGCAATGTTGTTGGAATTAGCTCAGTTAGTATTAAAATGCATGACGACATAGTAAAAACCCTAATAAATGTGTATTATGTTTCAGATCTAAACAAAAATCTAATTTCATTGGGTATTCTAGACAAGAATGGCTATAAAAATAGAGCTCAAGATAGAGTTCTATGGGATTCCAAAGATGCATTGCTTATTATGAAATGAGATAAGAGAAATGGCCTTTACAAATTGCAAGGTAGCATAGTTTCTAGTACTACTGCAATTTCTTCGTCAGTCAATGATACCTACAACAATATGGCATATGCTTCTTGGGAATATGAGTGAGAGAGGAATATCAAAACTGAGCAAATAGGGCTTGCTTGGTGGAGAGAAGATTGGAGAGTTCAATTTCTATGAGCAGCGTGTGCTTGGCAAGCAACACATGGTGAAATTTGATATTGCGGCTCACAGGACAAATGGCACTCTAGATTACATTCACTCAAATCTTTAGGGGCCTTCTCAAGTTTATTCGAAGGGAGTTGCCAAATGCATGCTGACATTCATTGATAACTTCTCACATAGAGTATGGGTGTATATGTTGAAGCATAAGGATGAGGTGTTTGTTAACTTCAAGCAATGGAAAACTTTGATCGATAAGCAGACAAGAACGGAAATCAAGCGCTTAAAGACTGACAACGTAAAGGAGTTCTACAATAAGGAATTTTAGGAATTCTACAATAAGAAACGAATTATGAGGCATCACACAATTGTACATACACTACAGTAGAATGGAGATACAAAATGGATGAATAGGACTATCGTCGAAAGAGCTAGATACATGCTCTGCAATGCCAAATTGTCCAAGGATTTTTGGGCAGAAGCGATCAACACTTCTTGTTATTTGGTGATTAGGTCACCATCAACTATTTTGGAATTCAAGACACTAATGGAAGTTTGGTCCTAATCTCTTATTGATTACTCAAATCTGAGAATATTTTGGTGCCCAATCTATGCTCATGTTTATGATAGGAAGCTTAAGCTAAGGGCCAAGAAGTTCATATTTCTAAGCTATATAGATAGAGTAAAGAGTTATCGTTTGTTATGTAATTATGACAAGGGCCCTAGGATGATTATCAGCATGGATGTGACAATTGATGAGTTTGCTATGATGAAGAAGGTAGAGCAGCCAAAAAGTAGTCAATAGAGTGTTAAGGAGAAGGTGCAGTTTGAACTTGACACTCCACAAGTTTCAAAGGGGAAACAGAAAGTGGTAGATAAAGCTAGTAAGAGTGAATTATCACCTAATTAGTAGTAGAAAAATAATTCACTACCAAACTATCATTTAGCTCACGATAGAGATAGGAGATAGATCAAACTAAAATAATAGTTTGCATTTTTAGATTTGGTTGCTTATGTATCAAGTTTGGCTGAGGAGTTTGTGGGTGACAATCCAGTCACATACAACAAGGCTATTTCTAAACCAAATTCTAATAAATGGATAGCATTATGAGTGAAGAGATAGAGTCTTTACATAAGAATAGCACATGAAAGCTGGTTGATGTACCCAAAGGATAAAAGATTATAGGTTGCAAATAAATCTACAAGAAGAACGAAAAGATTCTAAGGGTTTTACTCAAAAAGAGGGAGTTAACTTTCATGAAGTGTTCTCCCTAGTTGTAAAACACACTTCTATTCGTGTTTTACTTGCCATGGTAACTCTTTTTGATATGGAGCTTGAGTAGATGGATGTGAAAATAAAATTTTTGCATGGTGAGTTAGAGGAACAAATCTACATGAGCCAACCAGAGGGATTCGTAATTTTTGAAAAAGAAATTCAAGCATATCTCTTGAAGGGGTCTTTATATAGCTTAAAGTAATCTCATAGACAGCAGTTTAAAAGGTTTGATACTTTTATTACCAAGATAAGCTATATTGGAAGTAATTTTGATTGTTGTGTATATCATACAAAATATAGTGATAGCTTTCCCATATGTTTATTATTATACGTTGATGATATGTTGATTGCCTCTAAAAATATATCCGAGATCAATATGTTAAAAGCTCGATTAAGTGAAGAATTTGAGATAAAGGATTTGGGTAGTGCAAAGAAGATATTAGGCATAGAGTTCATCCAAAATAGACACGCTAGATTGTTGTAATTATCTCAACAACATTACATTGAGAAAGTACTAGAGCACTTTGGGATGGATAAGTCTAAGCCAACTATGCCACTCGCAACTTATTTCAGGCTCTCATCAGATCTATCATCAAGTACTGAGGAAAAGGTGGAGCACATATCTAAGGTGTCATATACTGTTGCAATGGGTAGCTTGATGTATGCCATGGTGTGCACTAGGCTTGACATTTCACATGCAGTCAGTGTTGTGAATAGGTACATGCAAAAACTAAGAAAGAATCATTGGAAGGTTGTGAAATAGATCATGAATTAAGTGAGAGGTTTTGTAGACAAATGTTTAAGGTCTAGTCAATTGAATTCTATTGCTAGGAGTATTAGCGATGTAGATGAGGATTATGCATGAGAATTGGATAGTAGAAGGTCCATGACTGGGTATGTGTTTTATGTTTCGAGTTGTATGATTAGCTAAAAGGTGACTTTGCAATCATCAGTTGCATTGTTCACAATAGAAGCTGAGTATATGGCTTTAGTTGAAGGTGTGAAAAAGAACATTTAGATAAAGGGGCTGATTAAGGATATGGGCTTGGAGTTCAAGATTACTTCAATATTTTATGATATTAAAGGTACTATACACTTATCAAAGAATCAAGCCTTTTAGGAGAGAACAAAGCATATTAACGTGATATATCACTTTGTCCAAGATATAATATCTTAAGTGTCATTTTGGTAGGCAAGGTTGGAACTAAGGATAATCCAGTACACATGTTGACTAAAGTTGTTTCAGGAATCAAATTTGAGCATTGCTTAGATTTGATTAACATTTTCAGACTTGGACGATAGGCCCTTTTGAGGGCAAGGACAAAGAAAAAGGATAGAGAATTTCAAGTCAAGGTCGAGAATTGTTGATTTTGTCTTAAATTTAGGACTAAATTGAGGAGACACAGAAGAAATAGAGCGAAATGGAGTGAAGCGGTCAAAAAGGGCTTAGGAGCATTCCCTGGTGTGTGTTGGCAAGATGCTACGTGCCAGGGCATCAGACAAAGTAAGTCTGGGCACAAGCTTGGGTGGAACAGGGCAAAAGCCAATATTATGCGCACTTGGGAAAGCACTGTACTGGATTTACAAGCCAGGGTGCGTAACACACTGAAATGGGCAGCCAACTTACGCATCACATGCCTTGGTGTGAGGAGTGCTATAACCAAGCACGAGCACTACTAGAACATTGTGCCTTGGTGTATGTTTTCCACACCAAGGCACAACACGAGCAAGTTTCCTCCACTAAATTTGAAAGACCCACGTGCTAGCCACAAGTTATGTGTGTCATGGCATGCAACGCAAAGCCCATGGACTTGGTACTCTATTTTTGCTGTATTTAAATTAGTTTTCTTCCAGGACAAATTACAATAGACATAACATGAGGGTTTCTAAACTGCTTTTAAGATAGTTTCTTGAAACGGAATTTAGAACGAGGGTGCAGGTGTTCACATGAGATTTGTGGGACAAACATTTGTTCTTGCTATCTTGATTTAAGATCAATAATTTCTTTTCTTTGTCGAGTGAATTAGGCACATTAACCATCTCGACAAATCTTGATTAAATTTAGATAAACAGCTTCAATTTTATTTTATATGTTATATTTTCTTGTTTTCTTTTTCTCAACACGACTAAGCAAATCTTGCCCTTTCTTTTTTCTTTTTATTCACACAACCTCAAGATTTGGAGGCTCTTATATCATTTCTTTGAAAACGTGGTCGGCAAAATCACACAATTCATACAAATTAAATAAAAAAATAGAAGAAGAAATACTTTTCTCCTTTATTTCAGGGGGCTTCAAATTACTTCAATCAAAAGATAGAGTAATACATATCCATAGGCTAAGTCTTATTCCAACAGAAAGTTAACGTACATCATACATAAATCACAATATAGTACATGCTTCCTCTTTTGTAATGCATGAACCAAATCAATAATACATATACCAACTCAAATAATGCACCAAACAAATCCATTTATTTAATAAACTTATATCTAGATTAATAAATCAAGTTTATTTAGCAACAATGCCTAAAGCCCTACACTCAACTTGGATATAAAGCTATCAATATCTTTGTCAGAAGTGCCACCTTCACTTACCGCCTCCTTAGCCAAATCCCTCCACTTGTTAGCGTTCCTCTTCATTTTTTTCCCGTTCTGCCCCTCCATCACTTCCCTAATACAACCCTCAATTTCTTCTCTTCTAACAATACCATTCTCATCGACCCTAACTCTGAGACCTACACCCCAAACGTCTTGCACGAACTTAGCATCTGTGGTTTGATCTGTCCATTGTGGCAAAACCACCATTGGCACGCCCAAGCTCAATGCCTCAGTCGTTGAGTTCCATCCACCGTGTGAGAAAAAACAACCAACGGCCTTATTTGATAGAACTTCGATTTGGGGGCTCCAATGTATGAACAAACCTTTATCGCACGATTTTTGCACGAAATCTTTGGGAACCTTTTCCTCCTTATCCGAAGCCCTAACAACCCATAAAAAGTCAAAATTGGTATTGCTCAAGCCCCATGCGATCTCTTCCATTTGTGTTTTGGGAAGATTGTCCATGCTACCGAATGCTATGTAGACAACTGAGCCTGATGGCTTAGTGTCTAACCAATTGATGATAGTTGTTAAGCGGTCTGATTGAAATAGGTTGATATCATACTTGGTGTCATTTTCAATTCGGTTGTCCAAATAGCAAGATGGGATTGTTGGTCCAATTGTTAGCATTGGACACACTTTCGTCATGGAATCCACAACCTGTTAGAAAATAAATAATGCGGATGATATGTCGGAGCTTCACCTCGTTAAGTTTCTACAAGTTAAAAGGGTTATGTAATGACCCAGTAAACTCCTTAAAATATTTTTTAAAAAAATATTTGATAATTTGTAAAATACTATTCAGTGTTTTATAAATTAAAATTTTAAAATAAGATGTTAGGTTCATGTGAAATGTTTCAAAAACTAAAAAAATTTTTAATTTATTTTTAAAACTTTAACTAATTTCTTTATTTTCTAATCATATTAATTATATAATTACTAATCATATTAATTATATATTTACTAAATATATATATATATATATATATAATATGATTAGGACAAATATGGTTAAAAAATAAGAAGAATTTTTGTTAGCTGCGAAAGTTGATCCAAAAATTTGATTAAAATATATAGAAGAAAAGTTATCTTTCAACTGCTGAAGTTGATTGAGAAATCTGCATTTTCATTTTTTCGCTATGAAGAGCATGTACTAATGATGGTGTCCGGTTAGTAGTTAGTACTATTTCATTTATTAATCATTTTGTGAATGAAATGTTAAATAATTTAATTGATCGTTAAACAATAATGATAACGAAACGCCGTATGGCAATAACAAACCTAGCAAATACTCTGATTTGAAACTTTTATAGTATGAAAATTATATATTAAAAAAAATAAAGTATAAAAATTAGTCAAAAATATTAAACTGCTTAACTTTGTACCATAACTGAACATTCCCATCTGGACATAGAGAGTATAAAGTCTAGAATTATATTACTTTGTTTTGCTAGAATATTATACACTGCACTAAATTATCAATGTTTTGGCCTAAAAGAATATATAAGTATGTATAGCATCGTTAGGAAATTAATTCTTTAGCTAGGTCTATTAGGCGTAATTTCCAGCAATTTTGGAATTGGAAAAATGTTATATTTAATTTTTGTTTAGAAATAAATAAATATGTATATATATGCTTAGCTTGTTTATAGGAAAATATTGAAAATATTAATTAAGTAGAGTAAATTTAAGTTTGAAAATTCATCCTAGCAATTCTTCTTCAGTCATATTAATTGCCAATAATAACGCTACTCATTACTCAAAATATATGTCATAGCAAGACAAATAAATGACTTACTTTCTCTTCCAACTTGTAGAATGTGTTGACAAGCACAAATTCAGCCTTGTCCACATTTGAAAACTGCTTCAAGACCAACTCGAAGTATGCCGGGTAAGATCCATTTATATATATGAATGACGGCATGTCCGGCAGGTCAAGTGGCGGCAGGCCCGGAAGCTCCACCGGCGGAGGGGTTGAGACGGGAAGTGGCAACAACCCATGATGAGCACAGTAGTACACATAATTAACCGCACAAGCTTGTGTGAAGAAACAAGCTCCCTTAATGCCACATTTTTTTGCTACCTCCAAGGCCCAAGGCAAAAAGGCATCATAGACTACGCAATCAATTGGGTGATTCGACTTTTGATAAGATCTTAAAAGTTCTTCCAGAGTTTTTGAGCCCGCAATTTCCATCCGTGTTAGGTAATCTGCGACGCTCTCAGCTTGTTTAAACCCTCCATCATCGAAGCCGTCGGAGATTGCGTCGATGGCAACAGTGTCGACTTTGGGGCTAAAGGTGTTGGAGATGAAGTTGGTGATGGCAAAAGTGGCTTTGGCCCCCTTGAAGACTAAGCGCTTGCAAAATTGGAGCATGGGATTTACATGGCCTTGGCTTGGATAAGGAACAGCCAAGATGTGAGCTCTATGGGTCTTTGTGTCCTTATCCATCATCATCTCATGTGTTATTTTTGAGTCTCCTTTAAGAATGCTGTATATATAGAGCTCGTTTGGTTTGGTGGACATGGCTAGATAAATAATTTTATCAAATCATATCAAGTGTTTGGTTATAGTGATAAAAATTCAAAATTGATACAAGGCCTGGTAGATAATTCTACATTCAATTAATTGTGTATTCACCCACTTGGGCCTTGATTGTGTAATCCAAATTAGTGGGAGGAGGAGGAAATTTATGATATGATAATTATACTAATGCAAATTCAATTTGGGGTTTCAATTAGTCTTCATGTAGTGGATATTTTAGTAAACTCACAAGCCCAATTATATAATTCTTGTATCCAAATAAAGAATTGATAAATTAATACATATCAGTATTATATTATCCCCAATAGTATAATTCTATTAGATCAGGATAATTTTATCAATCCTATTTATAGAACCAAACGTGCCCATAGAGAAGTAACAATCATGCCCTCGGACGAACTTTTTTTAATTACAATAATATCACTGCAGTACATTCTCTGTGTAGGTTTCGATTCATGTTAACTATTCAATTCAAAATATATGTAATTGAATTGTGAACTATTAAATTTTACATATTGAGGTCAAAATTTTATTTGATATCATTAGTATATTTTTATTCAACAATTTAGGATCGTACGTACCGTCTTATAGCATCATTTTATATTTGGTTATGTACATCATCACTTGTATTCACTAGCATTCTGAACTAGTTTTCTAAGTCTAATGAGAAATAATATAACGCAGCATTATTAAATAATAGTATAACAAAAAAATTTGAGATTTTTTAATTTTTAATAAAATTAAAATTGTGAAAAGCCAATACAATAATGATGTGGTACCCAAATTCGCTCTGTATAACTCGAAAAATAAACTAAAATAAAATTTAGGTCGACTTTTAATAGATTGTTAGATCTCGAAAATTGAATAGCTTAGATATGATGTCACCTATAGTGTTATGTCAAGTGGCATCACTTACAAAAGTGTCTATTAATATATTATTGAAGTATACATAATTAACTTGTTATTACTTTTCTTACATTTTCTTATTTTATTTATTGATTCGAATGTCCCGCTATCATGTTTTTCAAGTATATTATCTCGCTTATTAATACTTATAACGCATTGTTATTCCCATTATTTTTACCTCTACATATCCCTAATTGACTTATCATTATTTCTAAGCCGCTGTTGAACTCATACACCTAACCCAAAAATTTGACATCAATTACAAAAGAATTCCAATAAAATACTTCACATGTACACGACAAATTAAATCATGGAACCCATGTGCAACGAGTATGGGGTCTCAGCAATAATTTGTTTTGTTAGAAGGTGAAGACATATATATATATATATATTTTGGTCCAATTTATTTTGTATGTACCAAAAGTGAGGTTTGAACATCAACTCAACCAAAAAACACGTATATATATATATACATATATATATATGAACATGGGTATATTAATTAAAGTTCCGTTTGTTTCCAAGAAAAATAAGGGAAAACAGAGAAAATTCGGCCAAAAAAATCCTATTTCTTCTCATTGAAATTCGTGAAAAATATTGAGAAATCCTAACAAATCTGAAGAATATGTAGAAGTCTTAAATTCTTTTGAAAGATGTGAAAGTCATATGAGGAAAATATCCAAAATCTTAAGCTCTTTCAAAAAGATAAATTAATACTGTCGTCTTTCAAATTTGGTAAATCAAAATTGAATTGAATCAAATTAAACCAACCAAAAATCTGGTGTACATGACAACTGTTTCATACCAAATATTGAAATAAATATTTGATTTATTTTACGAAATTTACTGTAATACTTTATGAAAACAATTAAGTATGTGCTGCGTAATCAAAAAGTGGGAGAAAAGATCTTTTGTAAAAGAGTTTTCTTAAAAAGTATTAATACATTTACTGAAATTGACACATGGCCCAATTAAAACATCCCAATTTGGCCTAAAGTAAATGAATGACCCAATTAAAGGTTAATTAAAGAAAAATTTACATTTAGAGTTCAGTTTCCATTTGATTTTTTTTTATCTACACTTCTCATCACAAACTTTTCTTTTGAATTCACTTACCACTTGAGTAAAAAAGACCAAAAAAGCTCTACTTAAATTGAACAAGAAATCCTTCTTCACCCACTCAAATATGTTTTCAGCCCTCATACCCGCATTTTTTTCCTTATGTCTTCAACCATGGAACAGCCTCCTCCCCACGTTATTTTTTCCTTTCTCCTCTATTTTTAGAAACCAAAAATTCATCTCAATAATTGACAATGCATCTTCGACTTCTTCTGCTGCAATAACTTTCCTTCTTCTCTCTTCCCCCTTTTCCTCCGTTCATTGTCTTACACAAAAATAGAAGGGTTTGCCCTCAATTCCAAAGCCTACAAGGTAAATTTTATAATTTATGTTATTTTTGTACTGAAATAATGAATGATTTTCTTAATTTTAATTATTTTAGGTCTGATTTTGAATTTTGATATACGTGATTAACACAAAATTAGTCTCCTTTTTTATTAAAAAGGCCCCCCAATATCAGTTTTTTCGTACTTGAATAATATCAATTTATATTTCATTTGTTGTTTTAGCTGTGTGCTTCAATTGTCAATTATCTGGATTTAATAATTATATAATTCATACAAGGTATAGTGTATATTAGTTGTTTGCAACTGGATTTTAGGGATATTATCTAATTTATGGTCTGGACAAAGGATATAAATCATGTTTAAGCATTTGTGGAACATTCTTTCATGAAAACTCATCATCAATATGATTTGTAATATTTTCAAGTAATATGATAGCAAAACTTAAACTCTTCGCATTTAAATTATAGTTACAATATAGAAAATCTCCAATTTAGTGTTTCGTGCAAGTTTCTTGGTATAAAAATTCAAATTTTCAGTATTTCAATTGTGAGTTTTAGTACACAAAACCTTCAATTTAGTATTTTATGCAAGTTTTTTGGTACCAACATTAAAAATTTTAGTATTTAAATTGTGATTTATAGTTCCAAAACCTCCAATTCAATATTTATGTAGTTATATATTTCTCTCTTGTTGAAATAATGACAAGAACTCATGGACCTACATACGAAACAAATGAAGGTAATAGAGACTCTGAGCTGTATTCTTGGTGTTCTTCAGAGTAGTTTAAAAATGTTATTCATGGCTAATAAACGTACTATGGACACATATTGAGCATATATTACTACAAAACTTTTGACTAATAAGCATGGTTTATTGTGTTCCAGGGCTAAATAATGACGCTTGGATGGTTATTTTTTAGATGAATTTAGCTTTCATACATGGACGGTGAGGTAAGTGTTTCAGTATTTTAGATATTCCTTATGGATAATGTTTATTATTTGCGAATTTAGATAATTGGATTATCAAAATGAATGGTGTTTATAATTTATGATTTAATTTAAAAAATTATTTATATAGATACTAATAATTCACTACAAGATAAGATGAATACAATACAAAACTGCAAAGATGAAGTACAATAATCCAGTAGTCACTATTTTTTTTTTTTTTTATCAATTTGCAATATCATTCTTGGTACATAAGATATTAAGTAGAATAACTGGAAAGGATGCATTTACCCTATTTGCGCACCTACTATCACTATCATTACCTAAAGAAAACATGAAATCCGGCGAAAGGAAAAGCAACATAAAAACATGTGAAATAAATGCAAAACAAGATGAATTTAGTATAAAATTGCAAAGATTAAGTACAAATTTCCCCAAAGTAGGTACTTTTTTATCGATTTGAAGTATTATTCTTAATCAAAGAATGATCAAGTTGAATTTTACTAGTCGAACTATTACATGACTATGAAATCATGATTTAACAATCCTAGGATTCATTTAGCCATGATAGGTTCATTGGCTTTGGATGATGGTGCAGGAATAATGCATTTGCCTCATACACTAATGGTTTACATTAATATGAATGATAACACAAGTTTTAGGCTGTGGGTATTTGTGTTCTCGACTATTTGCACACTAATGATCACTACTAGTACTCGAAGAAAATAAGGTATTTTTTGTATTAGAGTGTCATATCATGTTGTTTTGCACTTTGAATTAAGTTAAATACAAAAAAACAAAATAAAATAAAATACAAAAATTCACAAAATAAGTACAAAAAAAGATGAATTCAGCACAAAATTGCAAAAATCAAGTATAGAATTTCCCGAAATAGGTACTTTTTTATTGATTTGAAGTATTATTCTTAGTCAAATAAGGATCAAGTTGAATTTAACTAATTAAACTATTGAATGAGTATGAAATCATGATTTATCAATCCTAGGATTAATTTAGTCATGATAGGTTCATTGGCTTTCAATGGTAGTGCCAAAATGATATATTTGTCTCATACACTGATAGTTTACACTAGTATGAATGACAACACAGATGTTTGGATGTGGATAATTAAGTTTCCAACCATTTGCACACTTACTATCACCATCATTACTTGAAAAAAATATGGAATTATTATATTGGTGTGTTGTATGTGTTGTTTTCTACTTCGAATTAAGGTAAATTCACCAAAGGAAAAGCAAGTACAAAAACAAGCAAAATAAGTATAGAACATGGTGAATTCAATATAAGATTGAAAAAATCAAGTACAAAATTACCTAAAATAGGCATTTTATGTTGATTTGCAATATTATTCTTAGTTAATGAGGGATCAAGTTAAATTTAACTAGTTAAGCTATTGAATGACTATGATATCATGATTCATCAATCCTAGGATTGTTTAGTCAAGATAAGTTCATTAGCTTTCGATGGTGTTGCCGAAATGATACATTTATCCCTTACACCAATGGTTTACACTAGCATGAATGACAGCACAAATGTTTAGATATGGGTATTTGTATTTCCAACCATTTGCACACCTACTATCACTATCATTACTTGAAGAAAATATGGTATTATTGTATTGGAGTGTTGTATGTGTTGTTTTATGCTTCGAATTAACCTAAATCTAGCCAAAGAAAAATTAAGTACAAAAGCACGGGAAATAAGCACAGAACAGGGCAAATTCGCTATAAAATGCAAAAAGCAAGTACAAAATTCCACAAAATAGGTACTTTTTTGTTGATTTGCAATATTATTCTTATTTAATGAGGGATCAAATTGAATTTAACTAGTTAAGCCATTAAATAACTATGAAATCATAATTCATCAATCCTAGGAATGACTTAATCATGATACGTTCATTAGCTTTTGATGATGGTGCTAGAATGATATATTTGTCTCATACACGTATGATTGACATCACAAGTGATTGGATGTGGGCATTTGTGTTCCCAACTATTTACACACCTACTATCACTACTATTGCTTGAAGAAAATATGATATTATTATTAAGACTATAAATAGACATTCAAAAATTCATTTACCGTTCGCATTTGTATCCATTTATATAAAATTTATCCACATTCATTTAAAGCGGATATTATCCATATTTTATTAATAGATATTCAATTATAAATGGATACGGTTATGGTAAATGCGTATTCAATCCGTTTAATATCCGATCCAAATACATTTTAATGAAATAATATATTATTTATATCTTTTAATAAAAATCTCATAATCCATATATGTATATATATAAATTATAATTGAAGAATTGGAAAGAAAAAGAATAAATTTAAAAAATTATTGTAATACAAAGAAAACAATTGAAGAATAAAGTTAACCCAATTATTATTGGTTGACTTTATAATTAATATACTTAAATGTTAATATTATTATTATTAATAAGTATCAATAATTAATTATAAAGTCAATTATTAATTAGAAATTATGTTATTTGTTTGATTATTTTCTTTTTAATGAAATTATATAGTTCCATCTATTAATTAAAATATGTATTTATTATAAATTTACAGATTAGCATATTTGGATATTTGTAAATGGATATTTAAATAATTATAATTGACTATGAACATAAAAAAATAATTCAAACATGGATAAGTTTAATAGAATATGAATAAATTTGAATAATTATAATCAAATACGGATATATTCAAATTTGGCCGAAATTCGATGGATACAAATTTCGATATCATTTTTTAATATCCGTTAAATCCAAATTCATATCCAAATATTCAAAAAGTTAAATAGATACAAATATGAAAACATCATATCTAATCCGTTTAATATATGTTTACACCCCAAATTACTATATTCAAGTGTCATATGCATTGTTTTACGCTTGAAATTGAGCTAAACATGGTAAAAGAAAAAGCAAGCACAAAAATATGCTGAATAAGTATAAAATAAGGAATATTATGTACAAAATTACAAGGAATATTACGTACAAAATTGCAAAGATTAGTGCAAAAGTTTTCGAAATAGGTACTTTTTTGTTGATTTGCAATATTATTCTTAGTCAAGCAGGGATCTAGTTGAATTTAACTAGTTAAGTCATGGAATGACTTTGAAATCAAGATTCACCAGCCCTAGGACTGATTTAATCATGATAGGTTTATTAGCTTTATATGGTGGTACCAGAATGATACATTTGTCGCTACACTAATGGATTATACTAGCATGAATGACACACAATCATTTAGATATGGATATATGTGTTCCCAACCATTTGCACACTCACCATCACTACCATTACTTGAAGAAAATATGGTATTATTGTATTACAGTTTTGTATGTGTTGTTTTATGCTTTGAACTAAGCTAAATTTGGCCATAAAAAAAGCAAGTACGAAAAAAAGCAAAATAAGTACGAAACATGGTGAATTCGGTACAAAATTGTAAAGATCAAGTACAAATTTCCTCCAAATAGGTTCTTTTTTATTGATCTACAGTATTATTCTTAGTCAAGGGAGGATCAAGTTGAATTTATCTAGTTAAGTCCTTGCATGACTATGAAATCATGATTCATCAATCTAAGGACTGATTTAATCATGATAGGTTTTTTAGCTTTCAATGGTGGTGCTAGAATGATGCATTTGCCTCATACACTAATGGATTACAATAGTATGAATGACAACACAAGTGGTTGAATGTGAGTATTTATGTTTCCAACTATTTGCCCACCTACTATCACTACTATTACTTGAAGAAAATATGATATTATTATATTGGAGTGTCCTATGTGTTGTTTTACTCTTAGAAGTAAGCTAAATCTGGCTAAAGAAAAACAAGTACAAAAATATGCAAAATAAGTACATAAAAAGGGGAATTCAACATAAAATTATAATACTCAAGTGCAAAATTCCCCAAAATAGGTATTTTTTTGTCAATGTGAAGTATTACTCTTAATCAAGGAAGGATCAAGTTGAATTTAACTACTTAAGCTATTACATGACTATGAAATCATGATTTATCAAACCTAAGACTGATTTAGTTTTTGATAGGTTCATTGGCTTTTGATGGTGTTCCCAAAATGATAAATTTACCTTGTACACCAATGGTTTACACTAAAAGAATGACAACACAAGTGGTTGGATGTGGTTATTTATGTTTCCAACCATTTGTAAATCTACTATCACTACCATAACTAGAAGAAAAGATGACATTACTGTATTGGAGTGTTGTATGTGTTGTTTTACATTTCAAATTGAGCTAAATTTAGCTAAAGATGAAGCAAGTACAAAAACACACAAAATAAGTACAAAATAGGTCGAATTCGGTATAAAATTACAAAAATCAAGTACAAATTTCCCTGAAATAGGAACTTTTTATTGATTTATAGTATTATTTTTAGTCAAGGAGGGATCAAGTTGATTTTAACTAGTTAAGCCATTGAATGGCTATAAAATCATGTTCCTACAAATAATTTAGTCACGATAGGTTCATTAGCTGTCTATGGTGGTGCAGAATGATGCATTTACCTCATACACCAATGGGTTATATTAGTATGAATAACACCTCAAGTGGTTAGATGTGGGTGTTTATGTTTCCATTTGCACACCTACTATCATTACTATTACTTGAAGAAAACATGGTTGGATGTGAACATTTGTGTTCCCAACCATTTTCACACTTATTATCATGACTATTACTTGAAATAAACATGATTTTACTATATTGGAGGATCTTAAGTATTATTTCACACATGGAATTGAGGTAAATTGGGTTAAAGAAAAAATAAGTACAAAAAGACGGCAAATAAGTAAGGAACAAGGCAATTTTAGTACAAAAATGCAAAGATCCAGTGAAAAAATTCCAAAAATTGGTATTTTTTTTTTTTGTTGACTTGCAGTATCATTCTTAGTACATAAGAGATTAAGTTGAATTAAACTAGATAAGCTATTGCATGATTATTAAACTATAATTTATTAATTCTAGGAATAATATAGTCATGATAGGTTCAATAGCTTTTAGTTGTCGTGTTGAACAGATACATTTACCTTATAACAATAGTATTTTCTTAAAATATCATATTCAATGTCAAAGCAAAAGTAACTGATAAGATTGTGTTGAGGCTGCAATGCTAGTGTTGTACACATGTTTCTTAGCATGGTATTAAGAGGTGCAAGCATTTTGATATTGTGGAAATAAGAAGGGCAATTAAATAACAAATTCTAACACATAACAATTGAGCATAAGATATTATAGTATCAATGTTTACATATTGAAATAAATAAATTTACTATTGAACATGGAAGACCCAAGTACTGAATCACATCAATAAAGTATTTTTGTAAAATAAATTGCATATAACTAAAAATGCAAGATGTACTACTTATGATACAGGAAGTATACTAAATAATTAATATAGTGAGAAATTCAAACATACAAGAAAGCCAAATTGCTAACAGAATTGCAATACTCTCACAGAAAATCCGAGATCCATTTCTTAGTACAAGGGTAACTTCAACAACATTCATTTGTTAGTGGAACCCTACTTCTTGCCAATTTTTACAACACCTTTCTTGCAACTTAAGTCCTTCACACTCCACATTTGGCAAGATTTTTGTTGTCCATTTATTTTTCTTCACAAATACCTTGCTAAATATTTTCCTCATTCTCAAATAGCACAAAATTTTTTGAGAGTGTGAAGTAACTACCATAATTGAGACGTTTAAGCTTCTTTTATAATTGCAACTTTTTTTCAAATTGCTAAATTCTCATTATTTTTCCTCTTTTTCAAAACTACCTTCTACGTGTAGTTTAGACATGCCATTAGTGGCTCCTTTGTGGCATGATTTCTGATTGCTTTTTTTAAGTAGTAAAGAGAGAGGAAAAGCAATGGAAGAGGACACTTCCTCATGTTATTGTATGCTTAGAGATCAAAAAAGAAAGAAAAAAAGAAGGAGAATCATGTTTTGGTAAGGATAGGAATCAAACTAAAGAGAGTGATGTGCAGAGAAATAGAAAAGAACCTAACTTCTCGACAATTAATAATAATAAAAACTAAAATTGGAACATTTTTGTCAGACAAAGTGGCTAGGTAGTGAACTAAAAAGACAAACTTGAGATGGGGAGTTAAAGATTCAATATTGATAGGTAGGGATTGATTTACAAAATGTAAACGGATTTGGGTATTTTTAAATAAAATCCCCCAATTAAAGCATCACAAATTACTTTACTAGTAAATCACACATCCATGATGGTATCTCAATTAAAAATATCCAAGTATGACTTATCTTTTAAAATTTTATGCATTGTCCAACTTTCATTTTTAAACTATTTTTAGATTTGATCATAGAAAGATTCTTATTGTAGTCGCCCTTGTGACCCTAATAATTTTATGTATTTTTCAAAATCAACTCTTATATTTTTGATACATATACCCGAATCATAAAAGTTGATTTAGACATGATCAAGTCGACTCTGATCTCATCAATTTTATCCTATACTTGAAAGAAATATTTAATTTTTTGATTCACAATATATATGTAATAAAAAACATTGTAAAATAATTTTGAGTGATTGAAATTGTAGACAGTATATTTGATAAAAAAGTCAAAGATGTTAACATTCAATTTGTACTTGTAAATTGATTGAGTTGATGACTGTTTTCTATTTCCCATTAAATCTTAACTTAATGATGCATTCATGAAGCAATTATATGGATAACATAAATTATCTACTTGATGAGGGTATGGTCCCCTTTTATAAACTATTTTGCCTTCCTAAATTTGGAAAATATCTTAATAGGATGAAAATTCAAGTCATTTTCCTTCAAGTCCTAACTCAACCTATTTTGACTATTTTGACCCAAACTACAATCTAAAATATTGCCCACCACATGAAGAAAAGGTAATTCAACAACTATAGATAGAAGCAGTCCAAACACTAATTGGTAATGTAATATTTTGATTAAGCTCGTTATATTCTCATCTTATACCTTATCCTTAACTAAGATCGGAGAGCCCATGAGGTAACCTCAAATAACCTAATGCATATTCTTGTGGTTAAGTCAACAATTCAATTATCTGTGGGGATTTAGATAGAGATCAAGTTCACCTCCTCGACCTCAACCTAAATTACGTATGCAATAGGTGCTTGGAGTAGACATCTATGTTAGGTGCTTGAAGCTGATGCTTCTTAGGCACCTGCTTCTGATGCTTGCAAGGTGTTTAGGGCATATACCTAAATAAAGCGCTTAACACAAGAGTAGTTTCTGTGTCAATAATACATGTTTCCATAATATTGCGCATCCCCAAGATGACTACAAACCATTCAAATTTGTCCGAGGTCATTCTCCTCATAGTGTTGTATTTTCTAAGTTTGTGAGTTCTCCTTTGACCGCATCATCCAGCCTAGTTTTAGTTCATGAGATCAAGCCTTCAAAATCAAAAAATCTTCTTTCAGTTCATGAATTATTTTTTTATATTAGAGTCTAGTTCTAAGTCTAGAGCAAAGGGTTTCATTAAAGTTATAGAAATTTTTTGTTTTCTTTGGCTCTAGGAGTTGGAAATTTTTAGACATGGGATTTCTAATCTCAATGATTGCAAGTTTCTTCATTCTTCATCAACCAATAATATGGTGTCACTTCTTGAAGGATACTTCATGGTGTTCAATAGTTATTTCAGCAATGAGTTCTCTCTACTATTAGATCCTTTGTTATTAGACATAGCCACAAGTTATGGGGAGCATTTGAGTAAGTTATTCCCAACTTCTTTGCATATTTTGTAGGGTAATTCGATAGTGCTTGAATTTAAGTCTTGTAGTCTCCCTAGATAGTTTTATTCTTTGTTTATGGTGTACAAGATGCTTAATGAACCTTCCTTTCACATCTTTTCCAAACTTAATAATAGGTTTTTTAAGTGGTTTACATTCCTCATACAGGCCTTAGAAAGAGAGATTTTTCCCCATGAACAATAAAGGGTTGGGGTGTTTCATATTAGTGGAGTAGTTCTCTACCATTATTATATTTGAGTGAAACTCATTATGACCTATGCTAGAGTCTCGAGGAGGCGAGTTGCATTGAGTTCCTCTTTGATGTGACTCACATGTTTCCTTCAAGTACTTGTTTATTTTCCTGCTAATTGATTGCTTGTGCATGTGCTTTGTTGTCGTATTTTTCATTTTCCTTAGTACTTATGTCCATTTTCGATCTTTTTGTTCTTCAACAAATAAGAAGATTGACTATGTGATGATTCACATTAGGAAAGTGGATGAGCCTACATAACAAACATATAGCGGAGTAGTAAAGTGGGGAAAAGTCACTAGCTAGGCAATATTTGAGCCTCCCTCATTCATAATCAAGTGAGGTGTGCACTCAGCCATCCTCGACAGCATATTAGATTGGTTCAAGTGATGGAATTGAAATGGTAATTTCTAAGCCATTAAAGAAGTGTACACAAGGATCAGCAACTGGAGATACTTGTCCACAGTATTTTTATCCTTTTTACGTTGATGGGGGCGAAAAACTATTCCATTATGGTTTACACTAAAGTTGTAGCATTGACTTACAATGGGATGTAGATTAGACCATTTTTAGCATCAATAACATGTAAAGCACAGTAAGTGAATGTGATCAGCGAAAGTTAGAGATATATTTTTCTTCTCAAATGATTAAGGTTGCAAGGGGGACTTCACTGAGATAAGTGTCTATTTCACCACATAGTTTGTTGTGCATGTGTGTTATTCTCAAAGTTATATATATTTATAATTTCATCAAACCTTATACTCTTTTTGGTGAAGACTTGAAATTTTGTTGTGCAAATGTTTTGCTAAGTAAAAGTAACAACAACAATGATATAATAACTCAAGGAGGTGGTTGTCGAATTCACTCAGCAATATTCCTAAGAAAGACAAGTTGCAAAGTTGCTAAAAGAGCATAAGCAGTTGAAAGCATATTATGAGAAATAAGTGAAGATTGGGATAAAGTTTTAAAATCTCCTATTGGGAAGTTGCTCATTGGTGCAGCTCTTGTGGATGCAGTCAAAGAATTTAAGGATTCAGACAAGCTCTTTAAGGCGGTTAAAGCAAAGCTAACATGATCTATAAGCAAAACCTTTAGGATTGTGTCGTGTGCTTAGTGAGACTAGGTGATATCCTATTGCGACTTGATGTTATTTGACCTCAACATCCTAGTTAATCTTTCTATTAGAGAGTTTAGGTCTTTGAAGGCAAGCACTGATGTCCTAGTTGAGGAACCTACTGATGCAGCTCTACAGAAGTAAATAAACATGTAGATTATGAGTTTTAGTTTAGCTCTACCTTTTCTTTTTATTTAGGACAACTTAGCATTTTTTCTACATAAGTAGTAATTTAGCTCATTCCTAGTTTTGTTATTCCTTCATGAATCCAAATGTTGGATGAACACTTTTTTGCACTATTTGATGTTATGAAAATTTAGCTCCCTTATGCTTAAGAAAATTTTCTATCTCAATTCATGTTTTACACTTAGTCAATTGCATGACTTTAAGTGTTGTGTGTTCCTAATGTTCATTATTGCGCAACAAGAGCATATGAATGGTTATTGAACCCTTTTTTATCAAATTTTGTTAAGAGCTCCACTTGTGGGGTTATACCATATTCATTTGATGTAGCATGCGTGTGTAAATGTGAACCTTATTTGAGAGATTCCACCATAATACTTTGTTATTTGAATTAAGTCTGACTGCGAGCCTTACTGATGGGATCTTAATGCAAGCATTAAATATTCTGATGGCATCTGGGGGTAAGCTTAATTCGGGATGTCTTATTGTCAATATTTTATGAGTTGGCCACATATCCCCTAAGGGATCTAGGAGTAGGCATTAGAGGTGTAAGCAAGTACCCCTTTGGTGACCTTATATTGGGCTTACATATGGTGATGACACACTTTCTGGGGAGCCATATAGTAATTTTATGCAAAAAAATGATTGAGTTAAAGGTACAACACTTACTTTTGGGAAAGGTATATAGTAAGCATATGTATGGAGACCATGTACTCTCCTAAGAGCCAAATAGTAGTTTTATGCCAAGATCACTCAATTAGAGGTACAACCACTTATCTTTGGGGAGGATTTACAACTTACCTCGAGAGAGGATTTCTAGCAGGCTTATGCTCGGTGACAACATATCTTTAATGGAGCCATATAATGGGTTTATCCCAAGACTATTTAGTTGAAGATATTGCCACTTACCTCTATGGAGGATATACAATTGGCTTATATGCGACTACTATGTACTTCGAGGGGATTTGCACAATAGGTTTACTGCTACTTACCTTTGAGAAGGATTTATAGTAGACTGATACACGATGACCACATACTCTTTAGGAAGCCATGCAGTAGGTTTATGCCAAAATCATTCAGTTGAAAGTGTCACTTAAGAGAATTTACAATCAACTTACATACAACTACCATGCACTCATAAAGAAACTATGTAACCACTTGCCTCTAGTGAGGTTTATGATAGGCTTGTGCGTGGTGATGAACACATACTCCCCTTATGGTGTAAGGGTTTGTTTTGGGCAAATCAAAATTCTAGCTAAGAGTAAAGTAAAGAAGAATTAATTAAAATCATCAATGAATAAACAAAAGGTCCAATCCTTATATTGTTGGCTAAATTTAATTTTAATTGAAATAACTTCTAACTAAATGAAAATAGTGCTTAATGAAATTAAAATAATAATCTTAACTACTATCCTAACTTAACTAAGAAAAAGGATAAAATAAGAGGTGTTGTTAATGGCGCATTCCATTGTGGTTGAGATTGGTTCCTGACGCAAGTATCGCTATAATATCAACATCATAGACCATGTCTTTACCCTTATTCTTTCTCTTGAAGTCATATGCTTTATTTGCCTAATCTGTTTTATTGATGAGAGCCTTTATTTTCTTCAATATTCTAGCATAGGAATTCTTGATAGCGTATTGGTTGTCAATAGTTTCACATGTTCTACTTGTCAAGCACATTCAATTTCATATGGTATGTTCACACCATAACTAGAAATATGTTTAAGGTAGGCCTCTCTAGGATGATATTATATGCTAATAAGGTCTTGACTAATAGAAACTTCACCATCTTTATAATTCCCCAATGGTGAGAGCCTAGAAAGAAAGATAGAGGGACTTTTCCTAGTGCTTCCAAGGAATTGCAAGTAAACCCCATTGAAAGAGTATTAATCATTCATAGCTAGGCATTAACTACTTTAGGCTCAATGAATACATCATGAAAGAGTATGGCAACCGAGCTACCATTATCCACAAGTATTTCTTCACCTAGAAGTTGGCAAGGTAGTTAAAGATCACTAATGCATCATTGCATTATCTTTGTTTGGGCTCCGTGTTCTCTTCTTCAAAGTTGAAGCTACATATTAGGGGATATACTTCAAAATTCCCTATATATGATTTGTTAAATGAGCATGAGTCGACCTTGCTGCTTGCACTAAAGCTTTCTTTGCATTTGATGAGTCTCCTCTAACTAGCTCTCATTAAATCACTAAAATGATACTAGATGTAGGCATGTTCTTTAGGTTGTGTTGATGTTACTAGTCCTTGGGCTCCGAATGTCGTTGGTGGTCCTCATTTCTTACAACTCTTAGACTTCTTTGGGGATTTTTCTGCCTCATACTTCTTAAGATATCCCCTGATTTAGCTTCTCAATTTCATCCTTTAGTTTTCTATACACTTCAGCAATATGTCTACAGTTGTAGTATAGCATTAGCTGGCAAACATTTGGTTCTTTAGGCTATCCATCATTTTCTAAGAATGGTGCTAAATGAAACCTTATTGTAATGCTATAACTAAGATCTCCATTCTGAGGGTTGTTAGTGGAGTGTAGACAGAGAAAGTCTATAGAAGATTGCACCAACGGTTCCCCATCTGTTTGTTATCGATGTTGCTCCTTTCATCCCGTATCGTGCATTTGTTAGCATCTTAAGGAATCACAGCTTCCCCAATCTTGTGTATTTCTTTGTGTGAATAAGGTCTCCTTTAAAGTAGTCTGGGTTTTTATAGTTATAGATTTCCTAAACTTTAGGTGTTTTAGGTTGAATTAGATGATGCTGGGCAAAAGCTCTTGGTTGATAAGAGGAATCTCGTGTACCACTTAACAAAATGATTGATAAAGTCCTTTAAGAATTGTCCATCCTTCTGATTAATAGTGAATAGATGTACCACCATTTTAAGGTACCTTTAGTTGATGGATAAGATATGGAAAATGGATTGCACCAATTGTTCCAAACATGTAATAGATCTAGCTACCATGCATTTGATTGAACCATATTAGAGCAACTCTAGTGGGCATAGTTGAAATACCTTGTAGTATGTGGTTTCAATTAGATCATAAAGCTCACCAGAAAGTTATCCAAGTGCTCTTGTAGGTCCATCATGCCTTTGAACTCTAGTAGTTTAGCTATCTTCATTCCTGGTAGAAGTACCTCCACCATGATAGCATGGTAGAAAGTACAACATCTCGAGAGAGTAACGACCAAGGAAAGGTACTAACTCTTTGCTTTTCCTAATAGCTAAGATATTAATGAATAGGTTTGGCTTCAGCACTAGAAGGCTATCACCAAGAGAAGTATGCTCAGAGGGGTAAGTGCTTGTCCACATATGGAAGCAAAAAAGGAGAAGTGGTATCTTACTTTAAGTTGATCATTCACTCAGTCCTCTCTGGGGACAATAAAGCCTCCTTTTTTCATCAAAAGGATTGTGTCTACTCTTAAGAACGACATTCTTCAACATATTGTGTGATTGCTTTAGTTGTAGCTCAAGCACAAGCATTATCTATAATGCCTTCAATGTGTCATTAGTCATATTATGCCTTAGGTTTATAGCTTTTCATGTTTTGAAATCATGGGAGCACCTAATTATTCAAATCTCAAGCTTTATATTTTGTCTGCATTCTCAGCCTTCCTTCTTTTTTGGTAAGAATTCCCACAGATAGTGCCAAGATGATACAGGTCAAAAATAGAGTTAGGGCCCTTTAGCTCTAGAATGCAGCACAAATAGTTCTCAATTCTCAACCTTTTTCAAATAATTTTATAAGTTCAGTTTGACTTTAGGGCTTAATATTTATAATCTTTTTCTTTAGGGGCCTTAAGCCTACTCTATGCTCTTCTTGGTAAGCTTAGTCAATTATGCTATTTAACCTCTTCATTCATTTATTATTTAATTCATTGGACTTTTTTAATTTATTTTTACTTTTTTACCCTTAATGAGTTAATTTCTCATAAATATGTTGTTATTATCAAAATGCTCCTTGGATAACCCAAACCTAAATGAAACTTACACCAGCTTTAAATTGATTATTATATTTTGGAAAATGAGTCACTTAGATGAATGAGCATGCAATGTTAGGAAATTGAGATGGCATACTGTGTTGTGTCAAATGTCGACACGATCTATAAATTAGTATATTATTCAGGTATAATTTTATCCAAATTGTTATTACCTTTTAAGTATTCAAAGAGTGTTTAGCTAAATTTATTTAAAAGATCTTACAAGCTTCTACATTTTATAAAAAGTTTTTAAAACTTATAAGATACTAGATTTTATTTTTCAAATAAGTTATCAAATGTTTTGAATAAAAGAAGATTTTGAAGCAAAAATACAAGTGATTAAAAGTAAAGGAGCTTATTGAGATCTTAAAAATAAGTTAAAATCTCTCTTTTTTTTTTTTTTTTCTCATACAAAGAACTTATAAGATCTTAACATCTTATTTTAGGTTCATATAAATTTCTTTCTAAAAAAAATATCTAACACTTTTTAGCATTTTATGAGCTCTTGAACATCTTATAAGATATTTTGAGAAATTTATAAGCTCATCCAAATACTCTCTTGTTCTCTAGTTGCCCTTTCTCCCTTATTTTGTTTATTGAGTATGGCGGCAATGGTTAGAATTGAAAACCTTTAGCAACACTAATTTGTTTGTCCTTCCAAAGTCAAAATCAAATTACTTGACCTAAATCATATCAAGATTTGAAGTTACATAACCTAGTTACTAGGAAAATCCTAATGGGTTGTATTCTATTGTTAACTATGATAATTTGATGATGGAGGCATCACTAAAAAAATGGGCACTTTAAAAAAGGACTTCAATGTTGAACATGGAGGTGTGAATGGAGCAAATTTGATGGTGCAACACCCTGAATTTTAAAATTCTATAATATAATAAAATTGTGAAATCGATAAGTTTGGATAGATTAATTTTGGGGTTTATTTAGTTACAATCTAGAATTAAATATTTATAACTGAGGGCTTGAATTGCAAATAAAAAAAAGACTTGATTGCATAAAATTATAAAGTTTAGGGGTTAATGTGGGGAAGTTAAAAATTGGAGAATTAAAAAATAACTAAATTTGGACTTGATTGTCTAAAGAAGAAAATGTTAGGGGTTAAGGTGTAAGAAATAAAAGTTGGGAGACTTAATTGAAACCCAAGGATCAAAGTGAAAGACAGTTGGAAGTTTTGTGTTGAAATTGAAGATGGTGGAAAACGTTTGGGCATGAGTTGAAGAAGTTGGAAAATGCAATTATATATATAGGATTAAGGATAAATTTCTATTTAATTCTCAAAAATTGCACAAACTTCACCCCATTGGTGAATAGTTGATAAACGACCATAAAGCTTGAAAGTAAATCAATAGAAAGATTCCCCTTAGCTTTAGGAGCACTTCCATAACAAGTTTTACCCAAGACAACTGGTGAAATGGCTAGAAAAAATAGATGATGGCGAGCTTACGGCAGTAGCAGTGGTTTTGCTACTTCTGGCAACAAAAGTGGATAGGGACTAGATGGGTTTTGGTCACAAGGCTATGGGTAAGGGGTTGGTAAGGTAAATTCTAGGTTTCAATGCACGGTGGTGGTGGAATTAAGATTGGTGGTGGACAGTGGTGAGTTTAGGGTTATGGGAAAGCTTTTGGCTAAATTAGGTGGCAAAATGATGGTGTTTTGCAAAATTGTTTAGGGTGTTTTCCTCCTAGTGGCAAGGCACACCTGATGGTAATGGTGGCCTCTAACATCGATGGTAGCGCATGGTGGCCAACTATGGTGCATGACAGTAGTGTCCTGGTAGTCTATCTAGAATTTAATCCTAGACTCATTGTAGA